>OMNM01037860.1:0-17158 GCA_900302745.1 Parablennius parvicornis | reverse complement strand
AAACAATATAGGAGATTATCCGTCACAATGGGTTAAAATAAAGTCTTTAAAGTTGTACAATAATATATTATCATATACTCCTCACATTATTTTGCTGGTATCTGATAGACATTCTAAATATTCCATACGTGGACACAATATCATCTTTGTTCCTGTTTCTATATAAACAAAACCTTTCTATTTCAGGCCCTTACAATGTTGCATGATCCAAAAGGCAGAGCCCACACCACGAGGCCGATAGCACATTAGAGTTCTAATGCAATCAGCAGTACACAGCCACACTTTGTACAGTTATGAGACATCAATCAGTTTGACAGATATGACTTTACAGTTAAAAAAAATTGAGAAAAGCCATGGAAATTCCAATTTTCAATTGGTGGGATGATAAAATGCTTAACAAAATTCTATAAGGATTCACCAAACTCATCATTCTTTGCATGTATTGCACCAACAAGAGTTCATAACTCGCCCATTTGGTCCATAAGGACTAATTTTTCCAACCAAATATGTTAACAAGTGCAGTGCAAAGGTCTTTGCTAGTTTCAGTCTGACAAAGTTGTCATTTCCTTGTGTAACTTCGATGCTATTCGAGTGTGAAATGCACTCGCAGCCATCTGAGCACCTGTCGGTCGTTAAAATGAATTGTGGTCTTACATGCTGATGCTGCCATTGCATATTGAGAAAACACAACACTGGAAAAACTCACATCTTTATTCATATATTCATATCACCGGTGTGAATGTTTTGTCATTCAAATAATTATAAACCGTCTTTATTTGTGGGGTTTGTCCCCCAAAACATGTGCACTCTTTAAATGCTTTACACTCCTAGTTACACTCCGTCAAGAACAAGTTTAAGTTCCGTGACTTGCCTTTGAGCTGTTTGGTACATGACCAGGCAGTGTTGAGATTGAACTGCTGACCTCGGAATTGGTACATGACTGAAGTATTTGTAGATGTCTGTGAGTGTCCAAAGTTGGGGAGGTGTGTGCATTTGCACAAAAGCACCAGCAGTAATGAATACCCCAACCTGAGGAGAGAAACACTCAGATACTTTTTACAGTTCAGACGGGTGAACTGTCACACAGTTACAGTTTATTTGTTACACAGCAGCCTTCAGCACTGAGCTGTTGTCTCGGTTCTTTCCCTGACTAGATCCTACAAAAAATGTATTTTCTTACAGTTAGACATATCAACACTCAGTGGTAGGGGGCAAACTTTAATTGGGCTATTTGATGTTTCACCCAAAACATGTTTATGATTAAGAGGCCAACTGCAACATCTTTGAAACATGTGGAATAGTTATGTTATCTGCCAATAAAATGTGCAATAGTGGAGTTTCACATGAATGAATGGACTTGTGCCATTAAGGTTTAAAACTCTGTACAATCCCATACCATCAGCATGAATATTTTTGCTTAGTTAACTGGTTATTTGTGGAAATACATTGTTTTTCTTATCAAGCAGCTGTGGTTCGGTTGGTCTAGTAATCTCAATCCCCCATTTCACTCTGCTCATATATCATGATGTATTTGAGCAAAATACTGAACCCTGACTGTGTCACCATGTGTGTGAATGGGTAAATATGACAGTGTAAAAAGCCTTGAGCTCTTTCTTTAAATCAACAATCATTCCATAGCATTACAACAAAACTACAGCCTTATAGTGGCTATAGAGATTAGTTTCTAATGTGTCTGTCAGACTGTCTTTCCTATATTGCACCTGGCTATAATTGAAACCTGAGCTGTCCTAGTTTTCTGCTTAAGCAGTTGTATATTCCTCTCTTCAGTGCAGTTTCCAATTAGTGAGCCAGACTTTGTTTTGGGCTAAAAAATAAGGTCCTCTAGCTGTAACTGAATCATTCAAATGTCTGCACACCGTCACATGAATGACATTAAGAAAAGCTGTTGAATCAGAGGCGATCAGATCATGAAATTGTTGGACAGCATAGAGTTTATAGCATTTGTAAAACAGTTATTGGTCAGCAACAATACGCACGAAGCTCAATGAGAAATGACAGCAATTTGTGGTATGTGGAAAGTCATTACCAACCAACGATGGGAATGCGAGTCCAAAAGGTTGTGTCGACAAGCATTATAATATTGGTCATGTTCAGTATTTCTGTGACTATGAAAAACAGTCTTTACTGTTATCAGGGTTTAGTTTAGAGACATTTTGCTTCAAAATGCACCTAATAAAGTCAACATTGGAACAAAGAATCTCTTTGCGTGATGTCATCAGTGCAAAGTTAAGCTTGTTCCATGAGTTGAATTCACTTTGCTGGTTGGTCAACATATCGATCTTTGTGTGTATTAGATTTTGTGACTCATGCTTTGAGGTTAAAATACTGCTTATATTTATGTCAAGTAGAACTAAAACCACATGGCTTGGCCGCTGATGGTCCATCATTTGTGTAATCCTTCCAAGCGCCCTGGCGTAGTCCGTCGTTGTGCGGTAAGTTTTTCATATGTCAGAAAATAAGCTCACTCTTTGTTCTCCAAGAATCAAAGAAAGTCCCCGCATGATGCAACTTCCAACAATAATAGAGCACAGAGCCACACAAGGCAGGCGAGTAGCTGTCCGACAGGAGGAGGAGCCCGGCGGCTGACAAATATTGATGCAGCCTTTGATCGGCGTTCGAGAGGAAGAGTGGCTTTGCTGGAGCAAATGTGCTGTCTGTGTGTGTGTGTGTGTATGTAAGAGGGGACGTTTCAGATGTGTTGGCGCTGTGAATTCACCAAAAATTCCTAGACGGAGACGAGGAGCTCGCGTCTGCCTACAGACAGCCGCCTTTTTCACACCAATTCAACCCGAGCGAACGCGCTCGCAAGCACACGTGTGAGCGTCTGATTGCAGCAGTGTGTTTCTTTGATCAGTCCAGACTGAACTGAGAGGAAAGAAAACATATGGTCTCTCTTCCCTCCCCTGGTTTTCATCTTCGTCTTTTTTATCATCTGGCCTGTTCTTGTTTCTGAGGAGAGCCCTGTCAAGTGCAAAAGCATCAGAGAGAGAGAGAGCGAGAGAGAGAGAGAGAGGAAAAGAAAAGAGGTACAGAGAATGTAATGACAGCCTCCTGTGGCGAATCCTCCTGTGGGGGGTTTGAAGCCTGGTGTGATGTCTGTGTGTTTTGGTGTGGCGTTTGAGTTCTGTCCTGTTGCATTCTTAGCTATTACCAAGATAATGACGGATTAATCACAAACACACATATGCAACTCAACATGCATACACACACACACGCACACACACACACACAAAACGTACCCACAAAAACACACATCTGTTTTACAGAAAAAAATTCTGAAGTCTCTACAATATGTTGCCAGTTAAGCTGCCAGTGTTGTTTGTCTGTCTACTTCACTTCTCCTCTCATCTGTTTGTAGTTCTTGTACAAATGTGGGAATTTCACCAAAGATGGATTACTGAGAGAAAACCCCGCGCCATGCTTCAGTGCCTTTTACAACTGATAGTCTTAGTGCAGCACATACACCGGCCGTCTAACCATCCAACCATCCAACCAACCATCCAACCATCCATAGTTTACATCACAGGTGGCCAATATAAATTCTGTGTTCAAGTACTTGTAGAGGGATTATTAATTTGCTGATGAGTTGCATTCCTCAAATTAATATGATTCCATAGGTTTTTATTTAGGGTCTCTATAATACACCCAACACAAAACAGGACCACGCACAGGTGTTTTTGTTAGTTGTGGATAAACACAGCTGTCATTTTATTCATCATTGTTCCTGCAGTATGAATAACAAATGCATCTGGATTTGTTGCCACAAAGAGCCAATTAAGTTTTTTACTCACTAAATACTGCAGTGCATTTTTATCTTAAGGGTGCAGATTCTAAAATAAACCACTGGTGTGGTGGTTAAACGCTCTAATCCCGTAAGGAGAAGATCATATGTTTGAATCAGGTCTAGACTTCTCTGTGTGCAGTTTACATGTTCTCCCTTTCCATGCATGGGTTTTCAAAAAGCACGTACACGGGGTTCATCAGTGAATCCAGACTACCTGTGGGGGTGAAAGTTTGTCTTGTGATGAACTGGTGACCTGTCCAGAGATTGGATCCAACACTCTGTGACCCTGAACAAAATATGGCGGTATAATAAATTGATGGACTTTGTGTGGTAGATTTCGATGGTGTGGCTGTTACTCATATGGTTTGCTCTTTAACTCATAGTTCTGCCTCCCTAAGTATCAAAGTGTCCTTGAGAAAGACAATAACTCTCCTTTCAATGTGTGTGCGGTCCTTACAGTGAAACATTTTTGAGACAGCCAAAAGTGATGGAACCGAACTGTAAAAGTGACATTTAACATAAACTGACCGTCGTTTTTTCAGGTAATTAGTGTTTATTGTATCCTTTACCAGCTGGAGCTCTTCATGCAGCTTGAAATAATGTACTTTAAGTCACATGGCACATATTGTTTATCTATGTATTGTTATACTAGGGGACAGGAGAGCTAAGGTTAGGGTCAAACAGGCAGATAATACTTTCATTCACATGGTCCGGGGGGCTGTCACATGTCACACTTTATGTGTCACAAAAGTATGGTCTAATTCTGTGGCTCCATCGCAGTCATTTCCTTTGCGGTATGGCATAAGTATGGTCTATTTACTTGGCAAATCCGCCTGAATTACAGCAATGTGTAAAGAATTAAGATCACCTGGCTCTTAAAGGAAGTGGGACAAAACTCTCTAACTGGTTTAATTGGCGTTAAGACAAAAACAGGTCTGTGATTAATTTCAGGCTAAATGCCCATTATGAACCACATGGCATACTTATTATTTAGATTATTTGTTGTAGGAAGAGTGTACTTGTGCTGGTACTGCTAAGAAAGGACATACAAATCTCGATCTGGAAATAGAGAAGCGGTATTTAATGTGAAACACAACATGAACTGAGTCATCAGCAGAGAATTGTCACCAGTGGCGACTTTTAATTTTCACGTTTCAAGATACTCTTCCTTTGTAGTGAAATGTAACATGATACTGAACATAAACCTGCATAAATCACTCAGCATTTATCATGTAGATTGCAGTTAATGACCTCGACCAGCAGACACGAGGATCCCTGCTAATTTCCCCTCAAGGCTTCAGCACAGCTTCTTTATTTCCTCCTTTCAAGAATTTTGGAGAAATCTGATCAAATGCATAATAGAATCAGGTCATCTGAGTGGCTTTGATGTTGGAGAAGAGCATTCCTCTGTTCGGATCTCTCTGTTCAAACTACAGTGGGTTTATGTCAATGCTAACATTTGACATACTCTGCATGTGCGTGCATGTTGATCACTGTGCTGCTCGCGCCACAAAGTTTAGAGCCTCGGGATAACAGCAGCAGCTGATGGAGACCAGAACACCCCATTGTGTCGATGCAGTGTGGGTGTGTGCGTGAGTGTGTGTGTGTGTGTGTATCCACTCCTTAAGTTTCCGAGTGTGTGACTTATGTCGATATTGTTTTCTGCATTATCTTTTATTATTTGACCTTCATTTATGCAGGCCATCCAGTGAAGAACCCATAAATAACACAGTTATAACTTCAACACTCAACAACATCACACATCAGCAGCAAAGGGAAACATTAGCTGGTGTTTTTAACCTCGTATAGAGTGAGAGAGAAGCTTCCATGTCTCGTCTTGTCCTCTGCTGCATTCAGATGTCAGTGCTGCCGATCATTTCTTGGTATGTATGACTGAAACCCATCTTCACGCACACTCACACGCACACACAAACACCAGTGTTATTTAAGTCTAACTAAGGCTTCAATGTGAGTTCACCCTGCGGTATACACTGCAGGGAAATTCAGACCTTTAAGACAATCCTGTTAAGCACTAGTAATGTCCATCACCAAATATACCATATATATCCAAAAAATAGAACTCCTTATAATGTAATACAGTCCTATTGAATTATGCAGATAGTTCAAGCATGTTTAGGTGTTTAGTATTTAGCTAAAGTGCTTCGAGCTGAAACAAAGCACAACTTCTCTCTTTTCAGTACAGTATAAACACATAACAAAGAAACAGTTAATGCTTCAGGTGAATCCTGTTGAATTTATTCTGCATGTGTTGGTGTGTGTATTTGGTGACAGTTGCTCCCGAAGTTGTGAAAGTTATCATGTTTTCAATAAGAAACCAGATAATTTGTTTATCACGTTCACTTCATACAAACGTTTGTAAAGATTGTGTCCACTACAAATAAGTCATAGTCACCACTTTCTTCAAGCTCTCGTATTCTAAAATTTTAATAATTTTTCAAACCTTTATCCCATTTACATCAGTTCATCATGACAAGTGCGAGACAAAGTTAAGAGTAAATTCTTCAAAAAAAAGAGAGACATTGCTTGACTTAAGCATAAAATAACTACCTGGTACTTGTAAAAAAAAATTAACCTGTGTGTGTAGTTTTGATTGTTTCTTTTGATCAAGATGCACATTGTTGTATTGTTGTGACACATTAAGTGAAATTGGTAAATGCAGCTGGAATGACAAAATGTCATTGTCTGGCCCGGCTCTGAAATCAGCCTTTAAATGATCCAGTGGTTTAAAGGTTAACATGAATCTCCTCATCCCTGGATGGTGCTGTAAACTGAAAACCAAGTTTTAAACCCCCATACACTTTGGTCTGTTTGACTCATTAATTAAATAATAAGGTTTAACGTTTTCGCTGCAAATACCGTTTATGCAGTTTAACACTGACAACGCTGCATCCGATGACTACACCAGAGAGAGAGACAGTAGCTCTACAACAGAAGTAAAAACAGAAAAAAAAGTAGTGATGTAAAATTCACATGTTGTTCTTGACAGTGCTGAAAGTTAAGTAAGGATGAAACATGTGGATCTTTGAAATAGTTTGCATATATTATAAGCTCAACTTCAGCTTTGTTAATTACACACACAGAGACTCAAAAAGAGTGTGACAGTGTGACAGTTTCTAAAACAAAGAAAAGTCTGTTGAATTAAAACAGTTCAAACAAAAAGTAGAATGGAAACATGCATACGCGCACACACACACATACACACACACACACACACACATAAATATACACAGAATTTATGGTGACTGGTCACTGATGCTACTCAGAAGACATTTTTGAAGCTGTAAACTAGAGTAAGGCTTCCTTTGAAGATCAAAACTGTTTCCATGAGACATCCATTCATTTCATTCTGATTTAGATGCTAAACAGACGATTTTTTTTGTTGTTGTTTTCAACTTTGAAGTCATTGAAATGTTAGGATTTTAATGTTGTGGAACTCAGCACACCAGCACAATCACTTTGAATCATAAAACTGAGATGAAATCAGCTAACTCAGCTATAACTGTTGTTAAATCTCAACTGAATGGTAGCTGCCAGACAGCAACACTTTTAAATGCTTTCGATCTTAAATGCTTATGAGTATCTGTATCATTTGGCAATAAAGTCAGTCTCTTAGTTAATGACAAACACTTTTTGTTGCAGGAGTGATCCAGCTGTTGTTGACCAGACAAATAAATCAAGGCTTTTACTGTATTAGAAGCGTGGTAATGGCTCTGCAGGACTGAAATCTCTTTGGGCAATCTTTTTGTTCTGTACCTGTTATCACAAGCTCACTTAGTGTACTAAATACAAAACCAATAAAAAGTCAAAGTAAATTTTTTGCAGATGTCTCTCAGCTCACACTTGGGCAAAAATCTTAGGGAAGTTTTATTAGTAGCCTGTAAATCACAACTGTAATTAATACAATGCCAAACGCACGAAAAGGCAGAGTTACAAGCTGAGAGATCTCCGGCAGGTCGGCTGGCAGACAGACAGACACACTGTACCTGCAGACAGATGGACAAACAGACGGACAAATGGATTATGAAATCGGCAACAAATGCTTCTGGCACTCAGGCTCAGATGTGATGCCAAGCTCATGTGTGCAAGCACGTGTGTGTATGTGTGTGTGTCCATATGAACATGTGCATCTGTGTGTGTGTGTGTGAGCGTGTGTAAAGGTGCGAGACAGATGGAGGGGTTACGTAAGCCTCAGAAATACGTGTGAGAAGGAGCCACACCAGTAGAGGCATGCCCTCCTCTCCTCTCCCCTTCCATCTATTAGTTCTTCTATCTTTCTTCTTTACCCCCTTCTCTCTTTGCTCTCAAGCTGCTTTTCTGTCCCGTCTTTATCACATCTTTTTCTGCTTAGTCCATTCTCTTGGGGCTGAGTGATCGCCGAGTCCGAAGAATGCGTGTGTAATGCATTTTTGCTTAAATTACATCTGTGGTCATATCCTTTGAATTCCACTTGTTTCTCTGTGTGTGTGACATCGGGCTGAATCACAACATCTAAACACATGTATTCGTTGTTGCCCTCAGGTATCGGTGTGCTTTGATTCAGTCGTTTGCACTGTGAAGTCAGCTCAGACGGGTGTAAGGTGTGATTAGATTAAGCCCTTGCAGCAGGACACAATCAGAAATAATACGAATGTGATAAAATGTTTCATCAGCTTGTTTATAAGGGAGCTTGATTACAGGGTCTGGCGTGCCTACATATCTCAGAGGAAATGTCACAGAAAGGCAACCCACTATTTTTAACTGCACGCCGGTGCAGTGGTGAGCATGTTCTTCCTTTGCTTAGGCTTTCTCAGATTATTTTTGTTTTTTCCGACAGTTCAAAAACAAGCATTTTAGATTAAGTTACAAATAAAACAAAAAAAACAACTTGAATGTGGTAGTGTGTTCAGGGTGAACTTTGCCTTCAGCAATAGTCAGCTGGGGATCGACTCCAGCGCCCTGCAACCTGTATTATTGTCTACAGGTTGTTATATGATAAGAAATCCTCAACGGGCCCTTAACAGATTGTTAGCCTGAATCTTTAGCACAAATCAACATCTTATGAAAGAAGGTTCGGTATCAAAAAACATCACAAACTCTGAAAACATAAAAAATTTAACAGAACAGCAGGAAGTCCGACCGTTTCTCTGGTGCTTCTGAATTTGTTTTCTACTTGGATGTGAGTCTTTTCCAAGTTGCTTCTATCAAGTTCAGCTTCTAAATTAAAGAAACGTCTGCAGTCATATCTCGTCTCCTGCAGCTTCTGTTTCCTACCCGTCTTTAATTTGATACATGATTTGAAGACTTTAACTATTCTAGTATTGTGTGAGCTATTTTTTTTTTTTTTTACTTTTGTTTCCTCTGATGCTGCAGCTGCAAAATGAGAAAAATAAGGATTCTCACAGATATTTCCTTTTCCCCACTTACTGTTTGAAAAAGAGCGAATTAAATTTGTATGTTGTGACTTCAGCAAAAAGTGTGTAGATCTACTTTTTCAAGCCATTAATTAAGTTCTTGTATTAGCAACTGTGCACACGTCGGAGCCAGAGCAAATTCCTTATCGGTGTTTTGGCAGCTTGAGAACCGGTTTTGGATGAGAACATGGTTGTGTAGTGGGAAGCACTCTGACTTCACAGTCAAAGGTCCTGGGTTTGATTGATGAGTCTGGTTTTCCTGTAAACATGGATACGTATAGAAGATGGATGGGAGGTTTTGATTCTTAGCCATGAGAACAGATTTAATACCACATGGTCACTAAGAAACTGTAAAGGTGTGTGAAAGGTGTGTGAAATCTCAAACCATGTGAGAAAAATAAAATGTTTTAGCATAGATGCAACTGGTAAAAACAAAACACACACAAAAAACCCCAACTAAATAATCTGTGAATAAGAGTGACACTTACTTTCACAAAGACCCTCCACCATTACTCCAGATGTTGGTATATTTGAAAAGTTGACATTAAATGTATCTTTAATACTTTAAATAAAAATAAGAGTTGAGGGAACAAGGAAACAAGAAACAGTCGTAACAAAGAGGTTAACATGAAACTACGTGGCAAGGGAGAAGGGCTGGAACAAAACTCAATGGCAGACATGACAGGTGAACTAGGAACTGACAAGACTGAGCAAGGCGGCGGATGAAGAGACACAGCTGCAACCACCTGGGGAGTCAGACTCCCAGCCACAACATGAAACATAAATATACAAAACGTATAAACGCAATGAAGAAGTACGAGGAGTATCAAGAAAAGAAATCAAAAAGACACAACTCTCATTATTAACAATATAGTATAACTTAAGAATAAGTAATTCAATTCAATAAGGCATCATCAGTTCTGTTAATTGTTGGGTTGCTAAGCAGTAATCATTTCGGTCAGACCCGTAGTCCGTCTGCCAATTTCTCTTTAACACTGATATCTCACGAGCGCCTCAAGGGAATTCCTTCAGATTCCCCAGGATTTGCAGAGATTTGAGTTTGTTTTGGTAAATAAAGCTCAGACATAAAGGTTGTTAAGGTCTTATGTCTTTCTGTTAGCATGTATGCTACGTTTCAGTAGGATTTCAGGGAATTCTTACTAAATGTGGGACAAAGCTTCAGGTTTGAGTGTTTAGACTGCAGTGGTCCGAGTAAAAGGTCTCACAAACACATTCTGACATACTCTAAACAGGACAATATGATTCAGCTTCACACAAATGTGACCAGACAGGTTTTGATTTAGTCTCTTGCAACAAAGTTCTCTTGTAGTTTTCTAACAAAAGCCTGTCAGAGGAATCAAACCCTGAAAAATATTGAGTCAGCACATCAGGGTGAATCAACAATACTGCTTGTTTTCATTCAGTAAATACCATTTATTATATTCCTCAACATGTCCTGATGAAATACTGTGTTTTCTTTGGCTGATTTGCAGGGAGATTGATGTTATTTTCATATTTGCAGCCAATCCCATCGATGTCCTGAAGATCTTGGAACTGTCGGAGGACATGGAGGGAGTGTCGTTGGAGGCAGGACTGTGCACTACCAGGAAGGGACGCGAGGAGACCGACCTCTCCTTTAAAATTGGCAAAAAGATTCAGCTGAGCGCCCCCACAAAGCAGCTATTCCCTGGTAACGTTTGGTTTTTTTTTTGGTTTTTTGTTTTTCTCTGGGTTTGCTTTGCTGATTGTATAACTATGCGTACAAGTATTAAAACATTTCTCTGTTTGTGTGTTTCCCCTCCAGATTCCCCTTTCCCTGTGAACTTCTCAGTGATGACGACAGTACGAGCTGTAAAAGGTTCGCAGGTCTTTCTTCTCTCGCTGTACGACTCTCAGGTAAGATTGATCAAATCGACAGGTAAATTTGTCGTAATGCAGTTCTCATCCTAAAAAGCCTCACCACATCTGGTCTCTGCGCGTTTTCAGGGCACACAGCAGCTGGGTGTAGAAGTTGGCCGATCTCCTGTTTTCTTGTACGAGGACCACGAGGGTCAGCCGCCACCCGAGCTTTACCCCACCTTCAGGAAGATCAACCTGGCTGATGGCAAGTGGGTAACGACACGAACACAAGTGCAGACGCAACGGTCCACCTTAAATGAGTCTACAAGTAAATACACCAAGAAGCATTCATTCATGAAAAGTGTAGCTTATGGACACCTTTGACACTAGCACTGCAACGATAAATAACACATTTTTAAAAAGAAAATAGTTGGACCAATTTAACAGAATTGTTTCAGTTGGTAACAATGAATCAGGTTCTTTGCACTTATTGTAATTCATTAACTTCATTTACTTAATTTAATCAATTAGATTAGGTTTGAAGAACTTGATCCATTTAGATGTTACCATGTGAAGCAAATCAGTGTAGGTGGAACAATTTTCTTTTTTCAGTGCAGACAAAACTATATTTGTAGAATGTGCTTTTTCATAAATGAAACTTCACCTAACAACTATTACCTTCATTAATATCAAATCAAGAAGTACACTTCAACACTCCTCCACCACATTTTTTTAGGTCACTTTCTCTGCCAGAGAGTTCTAAAATAACTGCACGACACAACAAGGCGATTATCAAATTTATTGAAGACACTTTGATTTCTATTGCAACTGTGTAGGGTTTCATCTGTTAGAGCGGGAGAGATCCTCCAGACTTTCCACTTTGCGGTACAATAAACATTATTTAAACGATCTTCTACTGGGTGCCCCCCTGCTCCAAACTCAGATAGAACTACTACTTACTACTACCAAACCCTAACCTTTAGCTAAACCCCAACCTTAGTATAGCTTAAAGGTGTTTTCATTAGATCTTTATTGATTACTCTTATGGAGACCACAATTGTTAATATGCCCACCCGTACAAGACCACACATGCACATGTACACACACATACCTTTGTGTTTTTGTTGCATCTCTTTATTATCAATGAATTGTTTACCAGCTAATTGTTAAACATAGCTGCATGTGTGCCAATTTTTTTTCCACATTTTTCATCCAGACTCCCTGCACAGAGGAATATAACAGTACAAGTGATGAATGAGATAATTTAGAAGCCTGCAGGAGAATAATAAAAACAACAGAGAATATTAGTGTTAGTAACATCACAACACATGTTAAATCTAAATAACCCAAGTTGTCTTTCATGTAGCTGCTGCAGGACTTGATAAAGAGATGTTACAGGGCGTTTATAAAAGCGCTTTTCCTTCCTTTCTGTGCTTGTTACAAGGTGGCACAGGGTAGCCTACAGTGTGGAGGGACAGACAGTGACTCTCTACCTGGACTGCGAGAAGCTGGACACCCTTGACCTGCTCAGAGGTCACGACCCCCATGTCAGCACGGAGGGAGTCACTGTGTTCGGGACACGTCTGCTGGACGAAGACGTATTTGAGGTGAGACTACAGGAACTCCAGATATTATGCAACCTGGCATGGAGTGAATTACTTGCGCTGCATAAGGTGAGCAGAGGTAAAACTCAACGCCAGATGCGTCTTTGAAACGTGATTCATCATGAAACCAGGAATGTTTGCTTCCTGAAGTGTGAACTGCGAAAATCTGCAAAACCTACAAAGATAGAAAACACACAATAAGCTCCTTGTATGTTTGTGCAGCTTTGAAGTGTCTCTGCTTGTTCGTGCTCACTTGATTTATTCATCAAAAAGGTGAAAAGTGAATAAACTAAAACCAGATCCCTCTTCATTGTCCTCTAGTGGTCAAGAGGATGAAGTGCAGTCCTTTAACCACGACCGAGCTCTGCAGCAACCCTAAAATATCAACATTGACGCTTTATAACCATCAAAGTATATTTCTTTTAAATCTACGCAGACCTGTGTGAATCCTCTTGTTTCAGTTGCATAATATGAGACTTATTTCAATGGTTTTCAACACAAACTCTGACCCCTGTTTTCACTCAGGTGGTCCAGCTGGTTAACTGAATGACCTGCAGACAGTGTTTGGCTTCAACTCCCATCCAAGTGTGTGTGTGTATGTGTGTGTGTGTGTGTGTGTGTGTGTGTGTGTGTGTGTGTGTGTGTGTGTGTATACAGGGCAGCGGGGGTCGTCGTGTATGCGTGCAGCGGGGGCCATTCACGGCCATCACCAAGAGCAGAAATATCACTTTTACGGCAAGTTTAGGAGAAGTAGAGGCTTAAAACAGATTGCATCTACATGCGAAAGTAGAAGGTGGTGGCATGAAACCATTACCATAAAATCTATATATAAGGCGCAGCTTATTGTAAGCCGCACGAATCACAGCCCTTGAAAAAAGCTGCGGCTTATAGTACGGCAATTTGAGTTTGTTGCTTTCCCATCACCAGCACAGTGGTTAGAAATATCCCAGGATTTGTGGAGGATTTGGAACTTTCCCCTGTGTTTGGATGCCATTGATGGCAAACATATACAAATCCATGCTCCTCCAAGGTCTGGAAGTGACTATTTCAATTACAAACAGACCCACTCCATTGTGCTGATTGCGGCCTGTGACTACCGTTTCACAATGGTGGACATTGGGGCCTACTTGTCTTCAGAGTGATGGCGGCATTTTAAAAGACAGTGATTTTGGCTCGAGGCTGATCAATGGGACACTGGCGATATCACCACCTGCCAACCATGCCGGGCATCCACATGCCTATGTGGGTGATGCAGCGTTCCCACTGCACCTAAATCTAATGCATCCATACCCAGGTAATTATACTAGTTAAATTGTGAACATGTATCTGTGACATGTTTTTCAGATTACTGTCATTTTCACTGTCAGAATTTCCTATTTATAAGTCACATCATTCTATGTTTTCAGGCTCCAACCTGACCATGGAGCAACAGACCGACAATTATCATCACAGCCAAGCATGCAGGATCATTGAAAATACCTTTGGGATCCTGGTATCACGGTGGAGGGAGTTTGGGCATCCAAATGACTGCAGTCCAGACAACACCGTACTCATGGTGAAGGCTTGTGTGGCGTTGCACAACTTTGTGACATCCACGGAGGGCTCAAGTACAGCAGGGACACGTTACATCAATGCAAATTTCACCGACAGCATAACACCATGTGGAGACATCCAACCAGGTGAGTGGAGGTGGCATGTCGATGGTGACCGCAACAATATGTGGTCCTCCTACTCAAATCCCAATATAATTCATCTGTCCCATTTGCCTGGGGACTGATTTGTTGATGACGCTACTAATTTATTTAAAGTGCAACAATTGACCAATATTACTCTGCTTAAGATACAGAGAGGCACAGATAGCAGATCATTTGCTTAACTGTTAGTGTGAGTAACATCAACAATCAACTACTCAAATCGACTGTAAACCCTCATTCCAACCAAATTGGAAAATACATGTAGTCACACAGTCTAAAATCCACAAGAACTCATTTATTACATGAACTGCACGAACAAATTTTGGAACTCTGAACACTTTCAAAATTAAAATACCTCTGTTTAATACCCGGGATTTTATAGTTTAGTTTGTTGGTACCAGTTGGCACGCTTGTTGGAGCTCAAAAGAAATTAAAGAAATGTGGAGAAGACCTGTACCTCTGTAGTGTTGAAACAGAGTTACCTTCACCCCAGTCGTGAACCTACTGCCTGCCTCCGTCTGAGACCACCACTCGAAAAGGCCAGTAGCTGGATCTACGCACAGTCAAGGCTGCTGAGGTGACTTCCACGTTCCAGTCACAGCAACTTGTTGTCCTCCTCTGTGCTCCTGGATGTGGTCCTCCCGCAGCACCATGCCCCTCTGATGATGGCCAGGCTAACCATCAGCTAACCAATGAGCTAGCTCCTGCTTCGGTCTAGTTGGCTGAGATTCACCCTGTTGCAATAATCTCACCTCACACTGAAACAAGTGTGCTGGCAGGTGACAACCCTCACAAAACTCCCCGTGTGTCAACAGTGTAACGAAACAGTCTCTTTTCTCATAATTGGCGGCAGTCAAACTTTTCTTCCTCCTCGTTTTCTCTCTTAGTTCTTCTCCTCTCTGACCCGCCTCCTCCCTCCATAGGTTAAAGGTCAACATTTCTCTCCCCCAATGAGCAACAAGAACAATGTATGGTGCATTCAAAGACAATAGGAAACAAATAAATCAACCAAGTCCTTATAGTCACCCCCAGAAAATGCAGAACCCCCTTATTGCAACAGGAAATGTACACCTTCACAGTAACGACGGGTAAACAGGGTACTACAAATTCCCTCTGCTTTTTCTTTGTTTGACATGTCTTATAAACAATTTTGGAATACCTTTTCACAACACTTCACTGTTTTGTGCATTTATTAACTATGAAATATTGTGGCGAGCAAGGTGGAAGAATTAGGTAAGAGAGCTTTTCCGTTTTGCCAGCTGCAAATGTCAGAGGCTTTTATTTTCTTATACACTCCCACACAGAAACACTAACAGGAGGGTATCAAACATGAAACACTCTGCACTCCTGGTTGCCAATACACAACTATTAAACTACACGAGACTAAACTAAACACTAAAAATGCAACACAACACAATTACTAGTAACGTTACAAACCCAATAAAACTCACAATAAACAGCAACAACAGTAACCCAACTCCCACAATGCCTTGCGGGGTTCAGCTCTGCGATCGTTACATAGCCCCCACCTGAGGGGTCAGCCGTCCCCAGCGACCCCATCATCCAACACAAAGTTCTGCAAATGTCGGGGCCGCCGGCGTTGGCAAGCTGGGTGCTGTCATGCAGGCCTTTCGAGGCTGCCAGAGGTTGTTTCAGGTGCAGAGTCAGTTTGGTCCCGGCATGCATTGCTGCTGACATTCCTTTTTTCAGTGGCAGGTGGAGCAAGGGGACGGTACGGTGAGAGTCTGTCCTGGTGCAACAACACCATGCGTTCTCTGCCAGGCATCCGCACCCGGTAAACCACTTCGGAAAAGCGGCACACCACTTCACCAGGCACTGGTGAAGTGGTGTTGCAACTGATGGCTGTGAAGTTTGGGGGAAATCCCTTTTTTTTGGATTGGGAAGTACACCCATACTTTGTCCCTTGGCCTGAAAGGTTTTCCTCTGCAGCGGGTGTCATATTCCCTCTTCTGCCGAACACCAGAGCCAGCCTGAGCTTGACGAGCGTAGTCATGTGCCACCTGCAGGCGCTCCTTCAGTCTGCGGAAGTAATCCATCTCTTTCCCCCCAGCAACCTCAGGCTCCGGCGGCCCACCAAAAACCAAATCCACCGGTGTCCGGAGCTCTCTCCCAAACATGAGCGCTGCAGGTGTGCACCGGCTGGACTCCTGGATGGCAGACCGGTAGGACCACAGGACAAGTAGCAGGTGGCGGTCCCAGTTTCTCTGATGTTTACTGGTGAGGATGGCAAGCTGGGTGGCCAGGGTGCGATTAAATCTGTCCACCAATCCATCACTCTGTGGGTGGAATGGAGTCGTTCTGGTCTTATTCACTACTGGCCGTCGACAGACCTCACCGAAGACCTGGGACTCGAAGTTCCGCCCCTGGTTACTATGGAGCTCTTCCGGAACTCCAAACCGAGCAAACATCTCCTCCACCAGTCTCTCTGCCGTGGTGGTGGCACTTTGATCTGGGACGGCATATGCCTCCGGCCACTTGGTGAAATAGTCCATGGCCACCAGAACATAGCAGTTGCCAGAGTCTGTGACTTAGAAGGGTCAAAGGATGTCCACTCTTATCCTCTCCATCGGAGCCCCCACCAGGTACTGCTGTAGAGATGCGTGGGAGCGCTAGGTTGGTCCTTTCTGGTCAGTGCAGGCATCACAGCAGTGGACATGTAGCTCCACATCCCTTCGGCAGCCTGGCCAATAAAACCGCCCATGGTGCCGGTGGAGGGTTTTTGCATTCCCATAGTGCCCTGCCCCCACCGAGCCATGGACAACTTGGAGAACTTGAGGTCGCAGG
>OMNM01037859.1:0-22455 GCA_900302745.1 Parablennius parvicornis | reverse complement strand
TGACCTCAAAGCAATAAAATGTGTTGCACACTTTAAGTAATCTGTTGCTAATAAAATGATGAACAACTTCTCTAATGTAGAGCATTTTTTCACTGCTTCGGGAGTCCTGACTCACTGTGAATCACAATCGCAAACACACATCAATGACTTCAGCTGCCTTACGAGGTGCTCAACCTCCATTTGAATCAATTCAGAGTCCAGTGTCTTAATCAAGACTTCAATATGTGAGGAATCAAACCTTGAGACTGAAAAAAGTTCCACTGTTGGCTTTCTTCTTGTTTTCAACATCATTTGGTTATAAAATGGGATCGACATTTACATGACAAATACAACGTGAGGAATCAAATATCACACATACAAATGTCCTTACAGAAAACAAGGTCGGATCAAGGTCAGCCCTGGCAGCAGATGTTATTGTGGCCGGAGTGCCATCAACAACACGTGTCCCTGATAGCTGACAGTTGTTTTTCGAGCTTCCTCGATTACAAATGATACTGAGAGCATGTGCTCGACCTTGAGTTTCACAAAACATCAAACTTCATTTGAAAACACAATCTAAGTTCTTCCTGGAGGTGCTGATCAGACCTGAACAAGCTGAACCAGTCATTCACAGGACTGCTCAGATGTGTTTTCAAGATGTCTTATACCTTTGACTTCATGCACTCCAAGATGATGATGATTCCTCCACCGTACGTCTCAATGGGGATTTGAATGTTGATCCACAGTGGTTTTTCACGTTATACTTATTGATTAGTATTCTTAACTAACAATCCATCTTGAGCTTGATTTGTACACTAAATCTTCTCAACTGGCACTTTGGTGTTTCACATTCATGGCATCTGCTATGTAGGGATATTAATCTCTTCCAATGTTTCTTTGAAGCATTTCTCTATAACTCTACGTACATTTCATTTTTGTTCCTCACTGACCAATCAATGTCCGTCCATTAAACTTTGTAGTTTAACCACTTTAAGAGAGAGTAGCCAGTGTTTAATGTCACCTTTTACTAAATGCTTTGTCCAGTTCTGTATTTTGAGATGTTCTTGGACGTACTTGTAGTCAATGCCTATGAAAAATTCCTAGTTGTTCATAAGGAGGTAATTTCAAGGTCAACAAACTCAAAGCTAATTTCACTTGGAGGCATTTAAGCAAATTGTTTGAGTGACATTAAAAGAAGTGCTTGACATACTTTATGCATGTTACTATTTGCATCATGATATAAAAGCATATAACATTAACATCACCATTAACATATAACTATCAGAGTTGATGAAATTTACTCATTGATTATCTGTCAAACTCCACTTTGAGGAGTAATCGCACTTTAAAAACCAAACAAAGTAGCATCGAGAGACGAGCAGGTGACAGACGTACCGAAGCGACGGCAGAACACTCCCATGACGGCGCTCTCCTCCACCACCCTGAGGTCTGCCAGCAGAGCCAGCTCCAGGCCCCCCGCCACCGCAAACCCGCTCACTGCTGCGATCAGCGGCTTCGACAGCTGCAAACGGGACGGACCCTGGAGGACAGGAACAAACAAACACACGTAACAACAATCAGCAAGAAAAGAAAAACAGACTCTAAACAAAAGAACATCTACGAATCGGAGGGTTTAGTTTACCACTACTTTCTCTGCTCTTTTCAAGGTTTATCTACTCTACTCTGTTCCAGATTTCATTTCCTAATTCATTTCTCAAGCTGTCAAACAAAAGAGGGACAAATGAGCCAAGTTCTGGCTGAAGCCGAACAAACGAGGCACTCTGTGCTCTATGTGAGATACAATGCTATAATTTTCTGCACAGGAGGTCCACTCAATCCAAAACACTCAACATGCAACCCAAACACATTTTATGGAGGCTGCAGGTTTGTTTTTTTTAATAGTGTACACTACGTGGTTTCTGTTATGATTCTGCGTCTTTGTCAACTGATACGAGTGGACTTTCTACATGACACACAAACACAACTGTACTTATTGAGGTTTGTTCTCTTTTCAACTACCTGCATTTCCCAAACAACTCAAAATACACACAATCACCACCGACCACATTTCCTGGGCCTTAACATTTTATGGAAAGCTTTCGCGCTTTTTGAGGAAATTTTAGATGTAACTCCTGGCATGTATATACATACACACAACCCGAGCATCGCTCACCATTGGACCAGGACCTTTTGTGACATCTTGCTCTAATTTGGGGGGGGCGGTGTGATTGGCCAGCTCTTTCAGATCATAACCAGCGCAGAAATTCCCTCCTGGAAGAGACCACAAAATTACAAAGTATGGCAGCTGGAAAGTCGGAGAGGAAGGGAAAATGATGAGGATGAAAAAAAAAAAAACAACGAGTTGAGTTTGGAGTCTGAGGGCTGCAATTTGGACGGAGAGCTCACTTCGGCCGAGCTGGCACACAAAACGCTTCTCTCCCATAAAGAGCCGAAATGCAATGCGCCGGCACAGATCGCGCATGTGCTCACATACACAGTATTCTCATTAATGGAGGAGTAATGCATTACAACCACAGCCCCTCCCGTTAGAATTATGTGGTAATTATGGCATTACTCAAGAGGCCGTCTAGCAATATGTTACAGGGATTCATAAAAAAAAAAAAAAAAAAAAAACTTATTTCTCTGTAATGTAACTGTAATGAAAATGATTGTAATGAACACATGTGCCAGCAACACCCATCAACTGGAAGCTTTGATTACAGCTGTGGGTCAACACGGCAATTATAGAAAGAATAGTGTGTCGTGCTGTTTATGGGAGCCGAGCTGCTTAAACCCCTTTGTAAGAGGAAATTAGTGGAAGCTGTACAAGCTTCATGAAAAACCTCACAGGTCAGAGAATGGACTGATAAAGATGTCTGGTTTAATACAGTTCTGAATTTTGAGAACAGAGTTTAGAATATTTTTACAAGTAAAAGCAAATAAACCAACACTAGAAACTTTACTGAAATGTCTGAAGTCAGGCCTGATGTGAAAATAACCGAATACGGATGAAAAGTTTATCGCAACTTCAGTTTATAGTAAATTATTGTAATGGCGATATTAAGATGTGCAGCATACATATTGCAAAAGACTGACTGAACAGCAATAAATTATGTTTCCACACACTGTGTATTCAAGGAGTGACAATTGAAATTGAAAGAAAAAGTGAGTTTGTGAACTATGAAGTGATCCACCGTTTTCTTTTCAGTCACATCTTTGAGCTAATGAAATATGAGCTGCAGAACAAATAGCTCCACATTATCTAGTTTTGGCTAAAATGTTCCTTCCTCTGGAGTCCGACTTGGTTTGAGGGTTCCTGTATAGTAAAGACTGAAGTACCAGTTTAAATTCTATTAGCTCCCCCTGAAGCTCCACCCACTTCTCTTTGGAAATAACCTTGTTTCCTCTGGAGTGGTGTTTTTAGTTGTCATTTTGAATTTCTTAAAGAGTTCTCATGTCTTCACCAATATGACCTCTTCATCTATTTAATGGAACCCAAACCTTAATTCATTCTATAATCAAGCTTTTAACAGTGCAGGCAAGTCTTATTTGTTTTGACTTTGCTTGAGTAACTAATCTAATCATCATGATGGTCTTGTGATACAGAAGGAGGAATATTGTTATAACAAAGAGGAATTATTGAGAGCTGGAGCCTGATGATTTAAGTGGCTTTGATTTCATTCATCATACTGCTATTGAAGGGACTTCCTCAGTAGAAAGTCATTAATAATAAGCAGACAGCTGTGTTAGTACTCAAAGAGTTATTCTATATTCTACATATGCATTTTAGGACAAAGATGTCAAATTATAATTTGGAGAATAAATAAAATATTTTTCTGAACTACTGAGAAGTTTTTTGAAAAATTACCTTAATTCATTATTATTAAAAGTGTTTGAAATAGTCAAGAAAGTCAAGTTTCTTGTGAATGAAGACTTCTTTTCTCTTTTGATATATCCCTTAGAAAAGAAAATCTAAGTGTGTGCATGTTATTGATGTTTGAATTCTACTTCAGTTTCCTTTATTTTGTAGGAAAAAGCCCTATAATTATGACTGAACTGTTGTCACTTCGGTGAAACAAAAACTACAAATAAGTCTCAAGGTTGAAGGTTATATATTTCTTTGTGTTGGTACAAATGTTTTAATCGGATTAAATTCCCTTTTTGCATCTCACACTGCAGGAGAGAGAGAAGATTTCAGATCTTATTATGCGTTACAGTGTGTGTTTTCGACTCTGCTCGGCTGAAACATGTGCCTGAAGTGACCCAGCTGGCCTGAAATGTAGATGGTACCTGAACACAAACACCCCCAGAAACCTGAATCCCAAACACTCCAAATATGTCCCAGCATATTCAAAACCTGCTGAAAGCAATTACTCTTAATTTCATAAGCTGAAGAAGAAGAAAAAAATCACTGACACTGAAAAATGAGAGCCCGGAGAGTGATTGTGTCGGTGCTAATTTGAAAGAAATGGATTCCTTATGTTTGCAGAAAAATGTCCAAAACGAGAAACCTCCGCCGCTTGTCGTCTCGCAGCACAGACGCACTGCTAATCACCGCCGAAGGTCGCTCATCGTCTCGTTTTAGCAACAGAAGACACCCCGCTGACAAGAATGTGTGGTGGAATGATTAAAATCACATTACGGACGTTGTGGGAAATCGCAGAGGAGCCACTTTTGCTCAAACTACCTACTGTGATGCTAATTGCTAACCAATTCGACGCAGGCTAATTACTCTCCAACACACACACACACACACACACACACACACACACACACACACACACACACACACACACACACACACACACACACACACACACAAACACACACACACACACACACACACGTTTCAATATCATGGCTCATGTGTTTCACTATACATTTCAGGCAATAGAAGTGACAGCTTCTTCCCATGAAAGCAATCACGCATCACATATTTGCCCAGGGAAATCAGTGCTGGGCCAATCAATTTGGACATTTTTATGTGTGTGTGTTTCTGTGTGTGTGTGTGTGTGTGTGTGTGTGTGGTAATGTCAGTGGCACCAACCTTTACTGCTGCAAGTGCACGGTGTGCTGTAAGCTCGTTAAATCGGTGGCACTAATGGTCTCGATCGCAGCCTGATGCGTTCAGACTGACTAGTCGAGGAGGGAGCAGAGGTGGTGTATGACTCGGCAAAGTTGATGAAACAGTGGAACCAGAGAAACTTCAGCAAGATGTGTAAGTTCTCTCTTGACACCCACAATAACAACTGGAGCATTTAGTAAGATGGGTAAACAAGTCGTCTTTTGAACCCTTGTCAAACCAAAAGAAAAAAAAAAATCACACTTGCTGGTTTCCTGTCAAACATTGAATGCCCTCTTCTGCAGCGTGTATCACTGCTTTGATCACTAGTGAAACTGTTTAAACGGCAGCATTACAAACAGGATTTCCCCCCCAGGTACCCTGCAGTTTGGATGGAGAGTTGTGAGAATCCAGTATTGAGCATGACGGACACTGACCAGCTGTTATACTGCAAAGATAGACAAGTCAAAGATGTGTGAGTGAACATTTGCACTGTCAGTCGGTCGACAAACAGGGTCACACAGGTTAATGTCTGTTAGACAAACATGCTGGGATCTTCATTGATCTCATTTCAAAACTCAGGAATATTGCATAATGTTGTATCGGATAACTTTCCTGTTTTTCATGTCACTTCAACTAATTTGGATAAACACAGGATGTAGTTAAAATTTGTTTCCATATATACAGTAAACATAATAATAATAATAAACATTAAAAGTTTGATTCAAAATGTAAATTGGGATGTTTGCCTTCAGCAGGATGCCCTCAAAGCTTATCAATCCTTTATTCACACTGTTATTTAATCTATTTAATGACTGTTTTCCATCTGTGACCTTTAAACCTGAAACAAGCCATGGTTTAATGAACCTTGGTTATACCCTGGAGTAGTAAAATCTTCTACTAAGAAGAATATATTATAGGGAAAATTAATATAGACTCTAATTCCACAAAACTTTGACATTTACAGAGGTTGTAGCAATAAATGTACTCATTTATTGCATGCAGCAAAGAAGGAATACTGCTCTGAATGAAACACGTAAACTCAAAGAGTCTTTAAATAACATTATGAATATATGGAACATCATTTATTTGTAAATTAATTTTAATTCAACTAAATTTATATAGTACCCAATACAACACAGTCATTTCTCTGTGCTCCATCCATCCATCCATCCATCCGTCCATCCATCCATCCATCCATCCATCCATCCATCCATCCATCCGTCCATCCATCCATCCATCCATCCATGCATCCATCCATCCATGAGTACATACATGCACCCAACCAAATAGAAAAATCTAAGAGAAGTTCCAAGTTGAAAATTTGCATTTAGAAAAAAAGGAGATTCTATCCTCAGTATAGCTGAAGGTTTTATTCTCTTTGTTGAGACAAAAGCAATTTCTATTTAAAAACAAGCGGATATTGTTTGTTTAATATTTGTACCTGTGGCCTTTAGCCACCTTTAACTCACACCATGCTCAATAATCCCCTGACCTTTGTGGGTTAAATGTCATCTCCCAGCAAGGGAGTCAATGAGCGAGTGTAAGTGGGTCAGACAGATCTGAATTACCTGCAGGGCAGAGAGGAACATCGTACATGTACACCCTATGTGATGTATGTATGTGACTACGCACACATTTTCAACTCCAACTGTGGTGAAACATTGGATATAAATAACATGTCGGCACTCAAATGGCATACATATACACTTTACTGAAAGCAATAGTGTTGTTTTTAGTAACAGTTCAAATGTTATCAAATAGTAACTTTGATATTGAGGTATTACATTAGGTTTTTTTTTTATAGAAGAATAAATATACTTCATGTGGGACAGTTTTGAAGGGATTGAGAAAGATGAGGTTGGAAAAGTGTGATTGTGTCTGTAGGAGAGAAGATACAGAGGAAGAGAAGTTCAGTGAGATTGTCCATGGATGCAGTGCATTGGTGTGTGGAAACACCAGACAAAAGACACCAGAAGAAGATGATCCTCTGTGGCTACCACTAATGGAAAAAAACAGCAAGAAGAAGTAGGAGGAAATACAATAAGGGAATTCTATTCTTTTCATCTAACATAAGACATTGCACGATTTATTTTCCGACATATCACACCGCACCAGATGCAGCCGATATCATAGTGTTTCCACGTTGACAGGGTTGCAAATATCCCTTAGATTACTTTTAATAAATACTTTTTTATAGCAAAAAACCTTTAAATAAGTAGTTTGGTATCGCATTTTTACCTCATGTTTTTGTCACAGTTTTATTGGATTATATTGAGGCACATTATAGATCTTCATATTTTTGTATATACGCATATACAGTACATACATATATTGTAAACAGTTGTCATACTAAAATGTGAGTTTCACATGAACATCCTATTTCATTGTCATGTTACCATAAAACCATATAATGTTTTAAAGTCATAGTATAAAAGCCTTATGAAAAGTTTCATGTCATAAAATGTTTTTGATGTTTTTTTTTCTCCATATTTCTTAACATCAATGCATTTTTGCATATTTAATCAATTAGTTGACATTCATATGGGTACATAGTCTAATGAAGACAATTCACTAAATTGGGCACATGATGTGTAGTTCTAAGAATGTCTTCAAATGACTACTCAAATTATTTCCAGTATATAAAGGTAGCAAACACAAAATTGATTGAAGTGAAAAATACAATATATTCTTCCACTGTATACAGTCGGCTTGTAAAGCCATGACCTTACTACTTACATTATACAAGTAGAAAGCACAGATGCTTTTTCCACAACATCATAACAGAATAGCAGATAGAGGAATGTGTTCCTCCTTAGAAAAAGGAAGGATTAATCTCATATTCTCAATGCTAACAAAAAACAAAGGTACTGCCTTAGTCATCTGTGCCAAGCATTCATGTGCCTGAAACAGATAAAAGCAGAGGCGAAACAAAGATGAAGCGATGTAGACAGTCTGGCATGGGGGATAGAAATACATGAGCTGAATGGTTTGTCGATTTTGCAGAGAGAATTAGAGGTAAGCGGCTTGGTTTTGACTGTATAGATTGTGTGTAGATAGTGTTGCCATGGTGCTTCCACTCTCACTACCACTTTGCCTCGAGGAAAATAAAGCTCAGAGTTTTTAAATGACACTTAGATTTGCTCCAATAGTGCTGGAGTCTGATGAAAAAATTCCCAATATGCGAGGTGACATTTTTTTGTCATCATGTGATCAATGAGATTTGAGGAGTGTCATTTCTTCCACATTTCATACCGCAGGGCAAAGAATGCCAGATACAGTAGGTTCAAAATCTACAGTGCACATTTACCTTAAGTAAATAAACTCATTCAGAGTCACTGAATTTAAAGCCACTCACACAAATACCTTGATTGAAATTTAAGAGAAAGCAATTAGGCTCTTTCACGGGGTGATGGGTTCAGAATATTGATGTCCTGTGAGTTACTGTGGGGGCCACAGCGACAGCGGCAGTGGGCATCACTGCAGCCTGATTGCAACAAACAAGGCTCAAATGTGCTTCAGTTCCCATAAAGTCAAGAGAAAAGTGTCTGAAGGTTTGTGAAGGTCACATTCTGGCTGCAAGGAAATCAATTTCCTTTTGAGCTAAAAACGCCCCTTGTGTTTTATTGACCCATATCTTTCAAGTCGCCAAGCCATTCTCTGGTCACCCCAGAGCGTCTTCGTGCCCCCCTCCAAAAAAAAAATTTAAAAATGGGCCATTCAATGATGGAGAGCGGCGTGCAGTCCATACATCCATTTCCATGCACGCATTCACAGTGTGAGGCACAGGTTTGACAGTGCTTCCCTTTTGTGTTCGGATGCCCATGTGCATGTTTGTGTGTGAGATGTCTGACTGCAGAAATCGTACTTTGCTTTGAAAGACAGGGAAGGAGTGATGGGAAGCCAATCTGTTCCTCTGCAGATTAACTCTCATTCCAGACCACTCTTTTCACTGAAACACCCACTATCTCTGACATTCGTCCCCCCCTCCTCCCCTCCCCTTTCATCATTCTCTCCAGTTCCATCCCTTATTGCTTCTGTATACCCACCGACTCTCTCTTGCTCTCTGTCAATCAAGGCTACCTGCACGGGGCTGCTCTGGATTTGTGTGGGAGCGTGATGCATCTGTGAAGGCGGTTTCGAGATCCACCCCCGGTTTGAGTGGGTAGCCTCGGCTTTGAAAAGCCTCTCTATTGAATAAGGGGCCGGGTAAAATAAGACATGAAGGGGCACGGGCTGAGAAAAAGACCAAGGAAGTAACCAATTTTGGCTCGTTTTTTTTTACGTCCTCCATGGACGTAATAAAATCATTGGCATGTATTTATCTGTTTGTCTGTATGTCTGCTAGGAAGATTACATCAGAACTACAGCCCGGGTTTTGTCAAAATCTTCACCACAGATAGATTTTAGGCTAATTTCAAAACTACATGACAGATCTTTCACCAAATTTCAGTGGATGTCAGAAACCTCTGATTGCTCTTGTTTTTGATGTGAGAGAAGGTGCCCGGTTTCCACCTCGAGTTGAAGTGAATGGCTACACAGCACATTGTTTCTTGTCCAATTAACTGAGCATCCAGCTGCCACCTGTCTTCCTCTCATGCTACACTCTCACGGAGAGTGTAGCATGAGAGCAAGAAGAGAAAGACAGAGAGATAGAAAGTAGATGAGAATAAAGACAGAGGTTGAGGACATGTGAAGAGCAACTTCATGACCCATGGGACCTTTGCATCTTCCTACCCAAGTCAGGCTGGCACAATGAGAGCGGATGAAAGTGAGGGGGTAATTGAGAAAACTGAGATGGCAGATGAGGAGAAAAAGAAAAACCTTGTGGGAAAGCTCTCCCACTCATTTCACAGTTTTAAGACTGTCCGCCTGTATTAGAAGTCTGAACATGGGAGACGGTTGGACGAGCTGGAGAGGGAATGCTGTGGTCGAGTATGGTGCGGGGGAGGGGGATCGGAGGGCGTCGGGTTGGATGAAGGGAGTGAGTAGGTGCTGGAGAACAGCAAGGGTGCACGCTTTCATTAGCACACTAAATGCTAATGAATAACTTCATAGCTTTGAAGATGCAGCTATGTTAAATATGCATGGGTTATCCAACACAGAACACAGTGAGCAAAAACGAGATGGAATGGGAAAAGGGGAGATACAGTGTGAATGCAATGATGGGGAAAGAGGTGGTGAGAAGAAAAGGAGGAAAGGAAGGAGCGAAGACAGGGGAATTCCTTAAATCCATTCCATCGTCCCCTTCCCCCTCGCTGTCTAATGCGGTATACAGGTCTTTTTTCTTTTTTTTTTCAAGGCTTCATGCAAACCAAACTATCATAATCGTAATACTTAAGAAAACTGATTAAATATGAATCGCCGCCTTAATTGTTGCAAACAAGTGTTAGCGTGACTTTTCATCGTGCTCTCTCTCTCGGCCTCCTCCCTGCAGGGACAGATGCAGTCAGTCATTAGTGTTAAGTCAAAAGACATTAAGCCAAGCTGCTTGTGGTGCAGTAATGGCCCAGCAGTTTGATGCAATTGCAACAACAACTCAGGACAAATCTCTGTGGAACTGTTTCATCTTCTTCTTTCCGACAAGGAAGACAAAATGTAACATTGTGGTTTGGCAAATCACAAAACAGACACAGCTCATATAGTTGTACACCCGGACAAAGTTTGTTGAAACTATTTGGGAAGCATTAGGAATATTAAAATATTTTTCACGTCCGAGGCGTTCATTTTTTTTTTTTTGAACTCCGATGTTTGAACCCTGCAACACAAATTGAATAAATGCATGTATAATGCCAGCTAATTGACCATTACAGTATGCTGGTCGTTAACAGGTTAATGGCTTCCATTAATACCTCCGCAAAAGTGACAGGGGGAACGGACGAGCTTCTTCAATTTGATTTCCAATTAATATGTATGAGTAGACCTGTGAGAGAGAGAGAGAGAGATGATATGAAGACACATTATAGGAGTTGAGCGGAGGTGACAAAGCTATCTGATGACTTGGCTTGAAGAGGAAGTGACCGTACTATTAATGGTCGTACCACCAAGATAGAAGAGCAGGGCCAAAGGTATGAAAAGGCAAGTTAATTTCTGGAGATGCATTCAACGGCAAGGCGATTAAAGGTGCTTTAGAATATGAAGTGCAAAATATGAATGTCAGACAGCATTCTGTAATAACACAGCATTCTGAAATAACTCGACAAAATGTAACACATATTCACTTTATGATAACTCCAGCATTTTGAAATGGAATTGTAATAGTGTGCTGGATGATATAAAAACCAACCAGCAAAAATATATTCATTCATAAAAATCAACAAACAGTTAATTTAATGCATTTCAAACCTTTAATTCTGTAAACATTTATTTCACTATTTGGTCCTTATTTGGAAGTATTTGTTCATCCAGTTATTTGTTCAGCTTCCTTGTTCTTGATCACTCTGTGTCATGCAGACAGTTTTTCTTTCTATATTCTTCACCATCTGACCTGAAATCAGTCTACTATTAATGGCCAGGTAACATGTGGAAAGGTATGATATTAATTGTAAATAAAATCCAGAAAGCGTTAGATCTTTATTGATGAGTAGCTTATTTGATTAAAAAAATTTTAATAGTTAAACTTTTATCCTTGAATAATTTTATTATCATTTGCAATAGCAGCACTACTTAGCTGGTCTTAGAAAGTGTCTGGTAGGAAATTTTTCTTTTTTCTTTTATTGTATTCTTAAGACCACCGAATCCTGATTTCAACTATTAAAGTCTATGAGTCACTATTTCTGAAATGGCAATGTTGCAGGTTGATTTTTAGTGTGAATGAATTGCCACTACTGTACAAAAGGAGGTTTTAAATTTAAATATTGTCATATAGACTGTTTATTAGTATAAAATGAGCTCGGACACATTAAACAAGATTGATGCTATTAGTTCTTTGGCTCATTAAATCACCGATTTATTTATGAAACACAAGTAGGTGAGAACATGCCTGCACATTAGTTCACTGAGCACATAGTAAAACGTATCCAGTATATCTCATCATACAATTTAGTTTCAATACCATATTAACACTTTTACCATGTCGGTCCAATGTTTGAAATATCGAGAGCATTAATCAGTGAGGGACAATGTCTATAGTGTAATAGTAGAGAATCCAAGATTCCTGTATCAGGATGTACAAGAAAAGCCCCCCCAAAAATGCTTCAATGAGTTTGTGGGATAATAGAGATTTATTTTCCATAAGCCAGGATGGGAAGACAATATTTTGTTCTGGTAAGCAGTTGCGATGATGGAAAAATCAGCTGGCATGGTAGATACATTTCTTGTTTATACCTAGGGATCAGTTGTGAATGTCCTAAACTGTAGATTTAGAGAAGGAAAAGTTAAATTCCAGGGATGTGGCAGTTTAGCGATGGGGTTTTTACATATCAATGCATATTCACTGTACTTGACTTTCTAGTGTATATTTATTACCCAGAGATCTTTTTCCACCCCGCCACATCACCATTCCTTCCACAAACCACCACAGAGCGCTCTCTGCCAATGGCAGTGCCATTACTCTACAGATCCTCTGGAAAAGGTAGTGGTCTTGAAAAGAGACTATTCAACCTTTTCAGTAATGAGACTCAGAAGTGGCAGCTATCTGCTATTCCTATAGGACTATGGAAATTGTTTAGCAGTAATAGAGCTATAACCTTTTTTTTGCACTTTGAGTATATTATTTTGGTGGGACCGAGATTTATCAGTTCAGACAAAGTTTAGTAGTTAACAGAATGTGTTGTATCAGGTTTTGTGTGAATCTAAGATGAAAGCTTTGATTTGCTTTCATTGACAGACAACTTGGATGGAAAGAATTATTTTCATAATGGCGACTTGACAAGAAATTCACAGCGAATGAGCGCTTTGTTCTTTTTCATTCTGTTGTTTTCCCGAAATATCTTGAGGTTAATTCTTTATATTTGTTGTTGTGTATAGTATGTATGGCACAAAACTGTTGAGAAAATGTTTAGGTTGTATGACATTACTGTATAGAATTTACAGGATCCTGATTGTGTATTAAATGTGTGTGTACAGCATGGCTGTCACTTCAAACCCTAAAGTGCAGTTTCTATTATACAGCATACATACAGCAATGCACAATATAGCTTTGATCAATTTCTCAGACACTGATCATTTTTTTTTTTTGAAGCTGCTTTTTTTTTTATAGCTGATTATACTAAATTCACAATAAAGTTGATTAATTTCTATAAATGACGACAATCCCTTGAAATGGTTATCACATAGTGGAACATAGTTTTATTTAGATTTTTATTGGAAATGTAACAAAAACATTTTTGAAATAAACACCACACTATGTAACAATGTATGACAGAATGTGAGAAATGCCTAATACATATTGCATTTAAGTTATTTATTATAAAATGTAGCATGCAATTTACTTTGGATTCATTTAAAAGAGTCTAAAGTACCTTCAACCTTACATTTTTCTGAAAAATCTCAAAGCCTCTGATGATGAAACCTAGGACTGAGAATGGAAAAAAAACAAAGCAGCATACGCAGAAGAAGCTTTTGGTATGGCAGCTGGAGGGCAGAGCTCCATGTCAGAGAGGAGACACACACAGTCTTTCTGCACGGCGATGTGCTGTGGATTCGCTGACTGGGGTTAAGCAATCACACCCTGACCAGGCCTTGCAGTTTGTGAAACTGCATGAAAATCAAGCAATGTGGTAAAATTAAGGAGGCTGTGTTTTTGGCTGTACCCTTTGGGTAGAACTGCTTCTACCATGATACACCAAGCATTTAATGCATGACTCATCATGTTAAAAGGCAGGCCTCATGACAAGAAAAAAAAAACAAAAGAGTGAGCTGCTTGTGGTTAATTCTTCAACCATAAAAAAAGACTTAAATGCACTTGAAGTGTTCAGCTGTAACTTCTGTAGACAATTGTGGCACTTATAAAGTCATGTTGTACTGAAAGATACAGTAGCTATGAATGACAAAACAAGCAGGCTCCTCTTATTTTTCTTTCATTAGGACAATGCTGTTTTTCAAATTATTCTTCGAACGTTTTGACTAAATATTTAGCAGATTACTAAACAATTTTAGATGGTGAAAAAGCCCAGACGCCTCCCCACAAACCTGATAGCAAAGTTCTCCCTCTTTTCCAGCCAACACCAGTAGTTCCTGCACAACCACCCATTGTTCTATGATGATCATGGATCCTCTACCAAAGAAAAATATCACATTTCTGTTAAGGTAGACCTGTCGCTCACATATCAAGCGATTGGCTGACTGAAAAATCCATTTGATGTCAGCAAAACTCAAGAATATAAATTACTGGTAGTTTCAGATATGACCAAAACATGTTGGTAAATGTCCCAACTCAGTGTATGGATGGAAATATATTTGTTTTTTCTGATGTGTAAATTTGTGTCATTCACATAAGTATTGGTTATTCTGTGATTTTCCATACTCTGTGCCAGTGGAAGCATGTCAATGCTCAACAGAAAAAGGCTCAAAATGCATACTTCAAGAACTCCATATGTTCTTTTTTTAAATGTCCAGATGTGTGATTATTGGCTGACTCAGAATCCCCCCCTGTCCTTCAAACGGAGTTACTGATGCAAAAAGTCTCAACGTCTTTTCTCATCTGTCTGATAATATGTTGGAAGGAGCGAAGAAATCGGGGGAGATCGCTAACAAAGGACAGGGAGGATTCTCAAAACAAGCTCGCAGATTTTAGGACATATGGTGTGCAAAGCTGGATAGGTGGCTGCTGAAATATGCTGATGGCAAGCGTGAGAGCCAGAGAATCCAGGGAAGTTGGATAAAAGGTTTAAAAGTTGAGTGCAATTTGCATACGTAGGCAGTGAGTGCAAAATAAGACCCTACATTTCAGCATAAATCCTGTGGAATGTGTCATTTTGCTGGGGGAATACTTTGATGTCAAAAATGCAGCGCTTACTGTAACATACTCTATGTAAATGATAACAACACTGGAGCATCTCCTTCTCTTCCCCGCGCATTGATATGGGTGTTAATGACCAGTTATTTGTCTACTCACAGTTGACAGCATTAAAGCACATTACTCCTCCATCTGTACCACTGCTCTCTCTGTTATGAATTATGCTGTTTAAATGGGTTCACTCCTTTAGAAGAGCTCTGGGCAGGGTCTGTGGAGAGGCATCTAATGGCAGATAAGGCGTAGGCTGCAAACACAGCAAAGCAACAACAGCTGTCAGAGATAGTGGGGGGAGAGAGAAAGAACGGAAGAAAGAAGGGAGAGTGAAAAGGGACCAGAGATGGAGGGAATTACAAAGATGTAAGAACAAATGGAGTTTGTGTTCGGAAAAATGAGAGAAAAAAAAATGTGTGCCGCTCTATCGAGCCTCTCAACAAGTGAGTAGGTGTGTGGGAGAGAGCAGAACACAGAGTGACATTAGTTGTGAGGAAATCTATTGATTTGAGCAGCTGTTATTTTCTAAGTCAAGAGACTAAAGCAAATAAAGGAGGGGGTGTGATGGATGAGATTCAAGTGATTTGGAATATACCCTACTGAGGAATGTGTATTGAATTGTGTTCAGATTAACTCATTAATATATAGTTTTCCTTTAAAAAAAAAAAAAAAAAGAAAGAAAAAAAAGAAAAGGATTTTTAGCATGCTATGTACTTGCTAATGTCCTTTAAAACTGGTGCTAAGGCCGTTGTCGCTGCCTTTTAAGCCTAATGGAAAGGAGGAGGAGCGCAAGGCAAAAAAAGAAGAAGGGATCCATTCATTTCTTCCTGGAAAGATGTGCACCTTTCTAAACTGCTGCTGACATGCAGTCATGCTTTAGCCCAGAGCAAGCAGAGATATGCCGAAGGGGAGAGAAAAGGGTGGCAGAACATGTACCAACAAATGAGTAGAGGGGGTGGAAGCTCAGTGTGTGGAAAGGAGGGGAGGGAAGCGTTTATGTATGATGGATGAGAGGTGGAGAGGGTTGCCGACTGTCAGATGTTTCCTTTATCTCTCTTATGCGATTTTGATACGCAGAGTGTGGGAAGGTTGGTGGGGGGGAGGGCTGGCGAGCAAAGATAGAAAGCAGCGGAGGAATAAGTCAGGGGAGAGTGAAGCAAAAGAGGAGATGCTATCACAAGTATTACCTGGCAGAATGCTGCTGGTACCTCTGCTCGTCTTTAATGAGGCCAGGAGGAACATTATGCAAATGAGCCTTAATGGAGCGTGGACCACAGACCAAACGTAGGGTCGCCGATCGCCACGTCCGCTTTCTCTCCTTCCCTTTGCCCTCCAATCCACCGTGCTCCTTCTCTGCCCGCCTCAACCTTCAATTTGTTTGTGTCCTCACCTTCCCCCTTTCTTCTTTTTAATTTTCCACCAACCTCCTCCTAAACACATCCTTGTGTTCGCCTCTTGAGCGCCAGCGCCATCATCCCATTTTCCTTTTTCAGAGAGCGAGAATGTGTCATCGATCTCCACTTCAGACGTGCTGGCTGATCAGAAGATGAATAGGGCCCTCATGATGTAAAGATGAGATTCATTGCAGAGAGGGGGCTTTAAACTAGCATCTGGTGAGGAGAGGAAAAGGAGAGATGGAAAAAAACCTACAAATAATGAAGAGAGGGAAATTAAAGATGGGGAGTCAAGCGTAGGATTCAATGCTTCTCAGATGGAATTTCGAGGGCCATTCCTGAATGATGCCTCATCAGGCTTCATTCGGTGCGTCATATCTAATTGCTTTTAGATCCGTTCCTATGGAAACTGCAGTTCTCTTTTAAGCTGCTGCGGGGGGATGTTTTATCACCTTTTCTCTTGGGGGTTGGTGCCACCATTACATGTGTGGTTAGGACGAACACGCCACACTACAGAGGGATAAGCTCGCTGGGCAAACGGAGGACAAGCATCACAAGCCAGGAGAATATATGTGAGCAGAGAGTGGAATAAAAGTGTTGCATTTCTTACACGTGGATATACTGAATGCATAATTTGCCGTAACATGAGACAATAGGAGGCGCAGAATGAATATGCATTGGCTTGTGCACAAACATACGGCACGCATACTTGCAGTATGTTTGCACATGTACACATTTTCTTTCTCACACAAAAAGAAACAATTGCGAAGGCAAATCCCCTTTGGCTGACAACAAAATGACTTCTTTATCTGGCTGCAAGTATACAGCACAATAACAATTTCAGTTTTGCAGTGATGTGGGAATCTCTCATTGGCTTTATCTTGAAGCGACAAGAACAAAAAGAAAATGCAAATGTGGCAATAAAACTGTTTGCCTCATTGTTCATTTTGTGATTACAGCCAATTGGCTTCATAAGTGAAATTGTACATGCTGATGATATATACCTGTTACTGTGTCCCTGCAGGATTTGGACGCGAGATATGAACATATGGAGTAAAGAAAAACACTGCTGGCGAATCAGAAAAGTAAATAGAAGGTGTTTATTCTCAACTTGTACTTTGAATTCAGTTGTGTGTTATACATTGTTACTGTTCTTAGTCTTTAGAAGTGACAAAGCCATACAGTAGAGCGCATAATTACATTGTTCCTTCTAGAGCCCTAGAGCTATTTTTTTCTTTTCAATTTTTATGACTAATGCTATACAACAGATGTCCAGTTGGTTGGTAAATGACACAATTATAGTGTACTTGAAAGTCATGATTGAGTATATACAGGATATTCCACACACAATAACAATTGGGTTTACCATAGTGTGTGGTGTATAGTGTAGTGGTTCCTCTTGTCTGATTGAAAAATGTTTTTTCAAACGTTGTAGTTTTAAAGGCATTTATGGCATCAGAAGGAGTGAAGAGGATCCTCTGTGGTTTTTGAGTAAACAGTAATTGTATCAGTCTTTGCAGTGCTCCTGGCTGAAGATTTTCCCATTCTATGAATTATGCATGGTTCTCGAAATCATTTGTTGTTAACAGAGAGTAATGAGGCAGATACTTAGCTGGATTTTGAATTTTCTAATGGGAGTCATCTCCAGTTTTTGCTGATTTAGTATCATAGATAATTTAGTTTAACTATGTCAACACCAAAATTACCTGTACTATTTTAGAATTTCAAACCGAGGAACCTGTAGTTTTTGTCGCTTTTTCTTTTCTTGTACGTGCAAAAAACCCTCCAAAACAAACAATGACAACTTGAACATCATGTGTTTAAGCTGGAAGGAGGGAAAATGATGTGTGGATCTAGTTTCCCCATAGCAGGGGTATCAAAACTAGGGAGAAGACAGAGGGATGACAAACAGGTTTGTTTGACACAGAGATCAATTCATGTGATGACAGCACTCATCACCACCTGTAAGTTATCTCGATTCACGCTAGCTTTTGTCGATCTCGTAATATTGGGGAGGTTTAGGGCCATATTAAAGCAATTGGAAGAAAAATCCTCACCCTGTTCTTGTTTTACCTGAATTATTTTTAACTATTTGGTGGCTTTTATAGTTTTATTTTTCAAATGTTCTTGATTGTATTTTTTTATTGTTTTTATACACTTGTCTTCAATATCTTTTATTGTGTTCATAAAAAAATTGTTTTTGTCAATGTAAACCTGTTCTACATAACCAGGACACACTTGAAAAAGAAATTTCCAATGTTAATGTGGTTTCTCCTGATTAAATAAAGGCAAATAAAATAAAATGGTTTGACTCTCCAATCTGAGCATGCATTCAGGAAAACTCATATTTCTCTCAATCCTTCATTGCATTTGCAGATAAAAAACAAAGGAAGGATCCTGAACATTGTATGCTGGAGCTGGAAAAAGAAAAGCCATAGGCTTTTTGTGGCTTCCCTTTAGAGATCAATCACTCGAGGCTGTTCTCAAGGCTCAGTCCATGCCTTCATAAACAGCGATATAGAGGCAGAAGATGATTCCTTATTTTCCTTATTATTGTAGTCCTCTCTCCTCTTGGCCAGTAATGCCTGAGAGAGTCCATGGTCTCTGTAAAGGAATGCTTCTTCAGTATGCCTTGAGCTTTCAGCATCTAAAACCACTACGACTAGAGATGAAGGAGGAGACACAGGGGTTTTCTAGACTCAGCCCACTCCTCTCCCGCTGGCCGCCTGCTACGTATTCCTATGCACTCTTATGTTTTGATGACAGGACCGCTGCTGTTTTCAAAAGAAATGTAAAAACTACCACAGGGTAATGCTGATTAATGTACACCCCCCACCCAAATAAATCTATTTTTGTTTGAGCCTAAGAGGGCAAAAAAAAAGTGTTAAGTATATTTGGATTTCACCCATATAAAGCTCGTCTCACTCCACTGACTGACTGGTTTGAAAAGATACACTTGAAAACCACTTTTATAATGTATCAGTGGTTTCCAGACACACGGTTGTATAAGCTTTACCTTTCAGGCAGAAACGCAATTCACTTTAAGGCTCACTGATTCACAAACTTTAGAGACTGTGGACATTTCGTTGTCAGGCAGGATTTTGTATTCTGGGGGGTGTACAGAAGAAAAAAAAAAAAAGGCACAACCCTTTATAGTAATTGAGAATATGGATTTAATTCAGCAACATATCCTGTTGCCATGCAACTACTTGATCAATCTTCATTCAAAATGTGTTATCCAGCAATGGATTTACCAACTTAATTGATCTGGAACTAATAATTACCTTGAATGTATTTAAAGGAGATTGGTGTATCGATTATCTTTTATAACAACTAATCACAGTGAGGAAAATCACTAATAGACAGTGCAGATCATTTAGTATTCATGTCAAAATCTACACTCATTTATATCGTTCTGAACTTTTGATTCGGCTTTTGCCTCTTAATTGAGTGACTCTCTGGTACATAATTTGCCTAACTGGTGGCCTCAGAAGTCCTGCTAACTGAATATTGCCCATCAGCATTTCAAAGGTTGTCCATTATTTTGACACATCAGATTAGAGGACAGATCTTCTCAAATAGATTCAGGAAAAAACCTCTAGATTTCAGTGTGTCAGTTGGGTTCCTGCGCTATTGGTCTTTGTTGTTTCTGTGGTGGAAAGGTCAGCTGCATACACTGCTACTCATAATAATGATCAATAACTGTGTGGTGTGATTGTTCTCACAAGACTGATTCTGCCCACTAAACTTGTTCCACTTGGGAAATTTACAAAGTGCTCTCCGTCCACATACAGTTATTGGTCACATACTCTTGCACAGTGAACAGTTTGTTTTTAAAGCGTGAAGGTATAGCTATAGAAATAATAAGAGCACAGTCACTCCCTTACAGTTCTTTAGGCAGACAGCTGTTTAGATAAGTGGTTTCTTAAATTCCCCTTAGCCCCCTCAGCATGGTTCGCTGCCTTATCAAGGTCAAGAGTGCTTTTGCAACACTTACAGCATTTTATCAGCATATTATCTAAGCAGACGAAGACGTGGAAGCAAGCCTGTGGACTGGAATTCACTGGCAAAGCTCATTAAGCCTTGTACTGTTTTTGATGACAGGCCATGAGTAAGTTTAATGTTGCCAATGCCGGCGCTCTAACCACAAAGACCTGAGGATCATTACAGTGTAAGCTTTAACTCCTAATCTGCCAGTTGTATGCTGGACTATAGCCTCATGAGCTAACCTTGTAGGTATGCCTGCTTCCAAGCAAATCCTCAACCTTGATGTGGCTTCGTCCATTTTAACTGGGGCTTCTCCCAAGGCATAGCTGCACCCTGGACTTAAAACATCAAAAGCAACGTTCTTCCTTGCTCTTTCTTGAAGGAAAAAAAAAAATCAATTGAAATGCACACAAACACACCATTCATGGTGTGACACTCAAGGGATTTCCCTCTACCAGCTGTATTCACTGCTTCTTAGTCCCCATGGTTAAACTGAGCAAAGAATAGTTAACATTATTTGAAGCCGTGACGTTAATTGCTGGTTTTACAGAGCCAATCAAAAGGGCGGTTAAATATAATGGAAATTAAAAACAAAGCTGCTCCTTTGATGTCCGTCTTCTGAGCCCGACAACAGGGAGTGAAGGTTAAAACCCAATGAGTGCAGTCTTTTAACAAGAGATTCTTTGAAAATCAAGCACAGCAAAACTCCAGGATATACAACACCAATCTGGACAAAAAGGATAAATGTTTTAATAAGTCCCGAGCCTTTGAGGAAACAGACGCCTAATAATGTTTTCCTCAAATGGAATTCCTACGGTGAGGCTGGGCTGTTTTTATTTTTCTTATTTATTTATTTTTTTTGTGATAATAACATCAGGATTCTCCCATACTATTGCCATCCTACATTATTGAGCTGTGTTTAAATGCTGCTCTATATTTGCCTTGTCTTTTCTATACAACAATCACATTACATCAATGCACTTTGAAAAACTAGCAAGGAAATTCCCCATTTATATAGAGTATATTAATGTTGATTTAGTCATAAAATGAAGCGTATAACGTAACGGCTAAATGACAAGCAATAATTACATTGCGGTAGACAGTCTCATTAAAGATTATGTTACTATAAAAACCACAGTAAAGAATCATAATGCTGTGGAAATTCAGAGAACATCACACCACTGTAAATAATCAACCAGTCTTATGCTAAATAATCATGACAATATTCCTACAAGGCTTATATAAACATTGAATATCAATTAATCTAATGTATTTTCTTGTCCTTCTCTCCCCATCCTTATAGCCTGAGGTTGTGTCATCGGTGTCAGCAGCAGCTTTGATGTGAATGTGACCCAAGTGTGGTGACACACACAGGATCCATGTCTGTAGAGTGCGAAGGGTTGAGTCAGTCTAAATTGCTTGCTACGGGTCACTGGGTCTGGCAATTGGGAAGGACAGAGTTATACAACATTATGACATGAATTAAAAGGAGGAAACGCTGCACAAACAACTTCTGGGGTATTTATCAGATGAGGTGGAGATGAGAGGCTTGGCGCATGAACAATGCCTGTTGGATTTAGATTGCCAAGCAGAAATTGTTATCGGCATTCAAAATGTTCATCTTCTCTGAGGCACCTTGAGACACTATGTTGATGTTCAGGATCAGCATTCCTCATCTTCTGTTGCTTCTTCTGCTACTGTGATTTTCTCCTTTTGATGCATACTTTAGAAAGCTGGCTCTGGGCAGTATAAAAAGCTGCACTGCAGTTATAGTTTGGTTTATATTGTGTCTCTTTTGCAGGCACCTCAATTCTTTGAGGCAGAAAACACCAATGGACAGATCAAATAGATCGTAGCTCATATCTCATATCTCCTCCACTAATTTTTTTTAACTCATATGTACAATTTGCTGCCAGTTAATCTCAAACCAATTTTGCTGAAGTGTGGGAGGAAACCTGATCATCCAGAAAAAATAAAATATGCATAGGTAGAACATGCACATAAAAAGCAAATAACAACACATCTTCTAAAGATCTGGAAATAATTAGCAAATGAAATGTAAACAAATAAAAATGCACCATTAC
>OMNM01037858.1:0-18242 GCA_900302745.1 Parablennius parvicornis | reverse complement strand
GAAATATATAGAATCCACATTTTCAAACCTTTCCAAGGTGCCACGGTTTGTTTTTTTGTTTGCCCTCTCACAGGTTTTGGATGGCTGCCCCCTTTCCACATGTCCCGTTTGCATGTTCTGAAAAGATAATGTGCATGTAAAAAAAAGAAAAAAAAAAAAAAGCTTGAATATTTTTCTTTCTCTCTCAGAACCACCAAAGTGGAAACAAGCTGTTTCTGGAGCGGCTGCCTGATCTGTTACTTGACTGTCTCTCCCGCAGTCGTTTGGACTGCACCTGTAGGTTTTTGTATTAATATGAGTCCTGGAATAAAGAGGTATGACGACGATATGGCAACATGCGGATATTTCAACGCTGTACTGAAGTGTGTCATTACTGGGGTTGGGAATTCATTGCATTTCATTGAATCTGATGCTTAAATTTCATCCTATAAAATATTCCTACATGTTTCTTTATTCACTTTCGGCTAAACAGCTGCTGGTACATTCAGCACACACAACGTGCGGTACATCCTGGTTGGGTGGCTCTAAGATCTGCTTTCATTTTAGATTCAACTAAGTTCTTAACTGTGGAGGCCACACGAGTCCAGTACACACATTGTCAGTGTTTTCAAACTTGATTGCTTGATCGTTCTGGAAGTAGCCAAGAGAAGGTGAGACACATCACTGTGGTCACAAAGGGAACACGACAACGATGCTCCGAAGTACTGAAAACATAACTTTAGGAAAACGGCTCCAGAGGTGGATCTTTTTTTTTTTAAAAAAACTTCAACTTCATACAAACAGAATTAAACATACATGTGCACCAAGGCTGTTGTAATAGTTCTTCTGCACATGCTCAGTAGCTGGACAATAACAATGTTTCCTCCAGAGTGTCATGACTCCCAGTCCATGTTCTCCTGGACAGTTGACAGTCAACGTAACAACAATCCAACATGGTCGTCTGTGCGCTAGAATGTCTGTGTTCTCCCATTGTTAATATTTAAAGCGTTTTGTTGTCTGTGAGCATGTGTTTGTTTGTGGCTTCATTACAAAAAACATATAACAGCACCCACTATTGGCCCAACATGAAAACGACATAACTCTTAGCATTTCTGCTATTTCCATGGAAACGGGCATCGTTGTCAAAACGTTGACTCAAAGTGTCAGAAATCCACCCCACACCATCGAACCAGAGCCAGAACTCTGAACAGTCTGGATTCATGTCAAACTCTGAGCCCATCAACTGAAAGCAGCAGAAATTCATCCTCATCAACGGCATATTTATTTATAGAACCTCGTCAAAATAGCATTTTACAAAGTGCTTTGATAATGGAGAAGAAATTTAATACAAACTGACATTGATAGGATTATCAGAACTGGAAAAACCGTGTCTCTTTATGGAGTCTACAAAGGAAGGAGGGTGATCATCCAGGGCAGAGCAGTTACCTGTGTGTTGTTCGTGTAGCAGTGGAACGAGACTCTGTGCTTAATGATGCTTCAAAAAAAATTCCACATTCATTAGATACGGTTTTCATCTCTTGCCCAGTTTTGTTGAGTCTCTGTGGATTTACTTTTGTTTCGAAGACACCTTGCTGTGGTTTTCTTCTTCTTCAAGGTTGTTGTGAGTTTAAAGATGATCTTCTGCAGACCCCCATCATAACCAGTGGGTTGTCCTCCAATAGTCTTTTGGCTTCAACACCCTGGGAACTGAAACTCACTGATATTTTCCATCTTTACACTGTTCAGATGATTGTCAGTGAAAAAAAACTTCAGTATTTCCAGAGTTTGTGAAACACTGGAACCAGCCATTTCCACACCAACAACTATTGAACAGTCAAAGTCACTTAAATCATCTTGGATTCTCACTCCGATTCTCACTGTGACCTCCTGCAGCTCCTCTTGGCCCCGGCCGAACGTCTTGAACAACACCAGCATCAGGTTGTCTCATCGGATAGAAAGAAAGTGCACGTGATGGCAGCCAGTTATTGTTCCTGGCTTGTTTTTGTGTTTCTGGAACAAACCGTGAACTGCATGGAGCAATATTACCGAGAGCCCATTTACATGGTCTACTTCAACGTGATGTAGTCGTAGAAATCAAAACCAATCTTGACAAAAAAAAAAAAAAAAAAAATTATCGAAGAAGGGAATTTCTTAGTGCACTTTGCAGTATGTGACCGACACCCGAGGAACATTGTTGGTGTCCTATTTTCAAAACATTCCTATATGGCAGGGGTGTCAAACACATTTTAGTTCAGATGCTACACACATCTTAAGTGAACCCGACGGATAAAATAGTGTCATAACCTTTAAATTTAAAGTTTCAAGGTCGTCTTTGTTGTGGTGCAGAGTAAATATGATGGAAATGTTGATATTTTCACAAAGTGAAACACTTCCAACTAAAAATAACAAAAAAAAATCCAGCCTAATTTAATGAAACCTTCTGATGCAAAATACAGTGAAATGTCCCAAACATTTCTGTTGCATCTGGGATGTTTTTCGCATGACTAAGTTTGATATGTTTCCTCGCAGCATCACTGATACCTCAGCTCAGCTCTCAGTGTTATGTTGAGTCCCTTAATCTTGAGAAGTTTGTGAAAAAACTTGATGTCTTCCTTGAGATTTTCTATGATTTCTTTGGTCATTTTACAACCGTATTGTTTTTTTTTTTTTTTTGCGGGCCAGCTTTGGCTGATGGGCCTGATGTTTGACACTGCTGCTTTTTGCCCTTGTGAAATTGTTTTTTTTTTTGTTTTTTTTTAAACAAGCAGAATTTTTTACATTTATGATAAATGATATTAAAGTAATGTTGCATGATGTCTTAAATGAGTTACACTAGATTCGTGTACTGGTTGGAAAAGCTCTCGTGCTCAAGTGAAGTTGATATTTTTACTTTTACATGAGTGTGTGTGGTAACAGTTTGAGCCGCATCACTTCACCACGGACATGTTTTCTATCTCATTCAGCTCACACACGGACAGCAGATGACTTGTAGTTTTAATATAATGCAAGCACACATTTTGACTGCAGCCTGCTTGCTTACCACTCACAACAAAGCCAAGTTGTTACGATTTCTGAGAAGCGGAACAAAAAAGGGCGACAGAAAAAGAGAATGAACTTTTCAGCTTGTTTAAGACCCCATTCATGGAAAAAAAAGTCTTCAAGTGGGAAGAGAAAACTTTTGTCGTATTTTGGGGTGTTTACATGACAACGGTGCTCAGAGCCACACAACTTTTTGAAAACAGTCCATCTCTGTGGCTGCTAAAGCAGATCCACATCACGGCTGTAGTAAATAGTTCTTCTGGGTATGTGGCACCAGTAGATGGACAATCACAACAACAGTGGCTTGCCAAACCACCAAGCAAATTGTAAAAATTACAAATGAAACCATTCTTTTTCACAAATTCCTTAAGAGTAACTGACATAACACTGAGCTGAGATATTGAGGATTAGTAATCGCAAACTAGCATTACTCTCAAACTAATGCTGTGAGAGTGAATCTGCAAAAATACCCATAATGCAACAGCTATAGAAGTTTCTGGGACATTTCACTGTATTTTACACGAGAAAGTTGAATTGAAATTGTCTTTATGTTGGAGCTGTTATTATTTTCATATTAATTGTTTGTTTTAGTGAAAATATAGACATTTTCTTCACACATACTCTGCACCACAAATAAGAAAAAGGTTAAAGTTTAGATTGAAAGGTTAAGTATGGGACAATTTTACCTGTCTGAAGTGAAACCTCTGGTCTAATGCAAAAGAAAGACTCATCATCAGGGGCCTCGTTTATAAAACATTGCTGGGATTCCAACTAAAAATGTGCGTGGGGCCAAAAGCTGAAAATCATCTGCATACACTTTCCTTTTATAGATCACAGTCCACCTGGAAGGTGGAGAGTTCAGATCCCGCCCTCAACACGCCCATTTTCTACCATAATGGTCAATGTAAATTACCTCGTCAAAATTTTTGCATTTCAAGGAGCCTGTTGACCGATGACATCATTTGATATTAAATTCTGATGGAAAGGATGAGGAAAAGGAATTTCAAAGAGAGTAAAATAGTCATGGAGTAGGAACTTGAACGGACTGTGTTTAGTATTCTCATTTACTAGAGGGTTGGAGGCTGCGGTGGGTGACGAGGAGGTCCTGCCTCTGCAGCACCGGTGCGCTCTGTACCAGTGCGTCCAGAGCACACGGCGGTGAAGCATTACGCACGACTGTCACTGCGCTATTTTTATGCTTACTCTCAAATTAGACTGATTGTTACACACCGTGTCACAATTGATCATCAATCAGTTCTATCCGCCGCTCTGCATCATTTGAAGATGAAAGTATCATATATAAACATCGTGCTGCTGATTATAACGTCCCACTAAAAGAACATCTAGAACACTGCAGCTTGGCTCTTTATGATTACGTGGATCATTACGTGGATCAATAAGTGTGATATGGGAAGACATGTAAATATATGAGATGAATCTGGCTTCTATTCTCCACCTCAGAATCAGCGCTGGCAGGTTCCCTCGTCTCCAAAATGTACGTGCACGAGGTTCAAAGTTTGCGTACGCACATTCACCTGGAAAGTTTATTTTTTTAGATCACAAACTTCGCGTGGAAAGTGGCATACGCATCTTTCAGGGCGTGTTTTGTGCGTATGCAACCTTGATAAATGAGGCCCCAGTTCTCTGTAGAGTTTAAAGAAGATTCAGCCCTGATTCAGGGTGAAGTCTCGCTGTAAGGACAAGATGCAGAGTTGAAGGATCTCCATGAAGTTGGCTGAGGACAGAATGGCTGAAGGCCGTGCAGGAATTTAATTGGCCTGTATTAAGGGGGAAGGGGCGGGGCCTGTGGTGGGGCTGTAGTGAGGAGGTGCAGCTGCAGGAGGAGGGAGGCTGCAGCAGGCTGAGGAGGAGGAGAGGTGAAGAAGATGACCAGTTTGTTTCAGTGATTTCATTCTCCAAGAGGAAGCACAGGAATCAGAAAAGCTTAAGATGTTTCTAGGTTAAATTCTTCTTCTCTGCCACCTTCTTCTGGTTTGCACGTGCGGCACAGAGGCGAGAAGATGTTGCTGTGTCTGGTGAAATGTTCACTGTGCTTCGTGTGGCTGTTGGCGGCACGCGCCGTCTCACCTGAGGACGCAGCGGAGGGTTTCGGAGGAGAGTCCGGCTCCGGGATGCTGCGCGCAGGTAAGAGCCGTGCGTCATGACGCACCGCCGAGGAGCCGCTTTACAAGGATAACAAGTCCCAGGGCCACTTTATGTCTGTGGTCATAAACATGACAGCAGGTTAACGACCTGTGTGACTGTCTTTTAGCTCACAAGGTGAAAAAAAAATGCATTGAAATACTATATGATGTTCAAAAAGACTTTGCCTTTATTTAAATTTGGAATTTAACTTCGAAAGAGACATTTGAACACTGAAAACTGGTTCTAATCTATAATTTTGGATTTAAATAATTTACAAGTTTATTTTGTGAATATTTACCTAAATTAATATGAACTTAAATAACACATTTAACCTAAACAAGGGTTCACCTCTTATATAATAGCAAATATATGAAATACTTTATTAATCTCAGAGGGAAATTCTTTCACATTTCAAAACGGTTTTTAGTATAATTCGGATATATGTTTTTGCATTGTCTGTGTGTGTGTGGAATTGTTTAATTGTGAAGTGAATAAGGTAGAACAGGGGTACTGAGTCCTGGTCCTGGTCCTGGAGAGCGCCTGCACTGCTTGTTTTAGTTCTCTCCCTGCTGTGCTGCTTGGTGAGAACATGATCATTATCTTCAGGTGAGTTGAAAGAGGGAGAGAGCTAAACTATGCAGGACAGCAGCTCTTCCAGGACCACGTTTCGAGATACCTGAGCTACAGACTTGATTCACGAGTTGAATTTGTGTGGTAGCTTGCCTTCTCATGAGGAAAATGTTATTTTAGAGAATCTAAGACAGGAGTATCAGAAGAGGTTCCAATCTTGTTAAACCACAAAGAAAAGGGTAGAAATTACAAATGAAAACATTGATTAAATAAAAACCAAACTAATTTCTTCACAACACTGACACCCAAGCTGAGGTATCAGTGATGGTTGTTTGCAAACGATCATTTGCCCTAAAGCCACGCTGTCAGGGGGAGTTTGTAAAAACATGCATAGTGCAACAGTCATAGGAGAAGTTTTTGGGACATTTTACTGTAAGCTATTTTGCACCAGGTTTCATTAGAATTGGCTTGGTGTTGTCATTTGTAATTGTTTGGTTTTGTGAAAAAATAGAAATTTCCATCACATATATTCTGCACCATATCAATAAAAAAAAAAAGTTTAGTTTTAAAGGTTATTATGCCATTATTTTACTGGTCTGGTCAACTCAAGATGAAATTGGGCTGAATCTGGAAAATTAACTGTTAATGTTTTTTCCGCCTGGTCTGCGGCTCAGTTGGTAGAGGCTCTGTCTCTCAGTCGGAAGGTTGCAGGTTTGAATGTTCTTAATGGCTGGACTGAGCTCCTGCATGGCAGACGCCTCCACTGGTGTGTGAATGAGTGAATGTGATTAATGACATAAAGCAGTTGAGAAACTCTCTATTAGTGAAATCCATATACTCCTGATCTAATTTATACAAGAACTGAATGCAACGTCAGTGTAAGGTAATGACTCTACGCAGTGTGGCCGTAAAAGTCTCAGACCAGTGGCGGGGATCAGAGAACAAAATGCAAAGGAAGGAAAAGCGTTTCTTTCAGAGGTGAGCTGTGAAAATGTGAGTGTGTGTGCTTCTTGTTTTCCTGACTCTGTGGTGTCTGCAACACGAGAGCTGTTAGGTCCCATCAGGCTTGTGACCAAAACCCAAAGGCAGGGAATCCATTATGTTCTGGGGTTATGCCACAACAATCTGGTGTGTGCTGGTTTGCTCACCTTGTGGGGTCTGACTTACCTCGTAGGGACATAAATTCGTAAACAACACCATATGTCTGATGTCTTTAGGAGTTGGATGTGGTTTTAGGCCAAAGGTCAGTGTTCAGTTAAGGTTGGGGTTAAGTTGAAGTGTAAGGTGAAGCTTCAGGGCTGCAGAATACCTCGTGCCAATAGCTGGACATATAAATCCTGTTCGGCAGACTTTTTTATGGATTGAGAGAAAGGAGGTGGAGGTTTACTTACATGTCAAATGTTCATGGCACAAGTTTGACAGTTTTGATAATTTCATCTGCTGCAACTCAATGGACCAACAGAATAAAGCAATGTCGTCCTGAAGCCCTGGAATTATCAATCAAACCCTCCGATGTTTCAACGCCACCCATTTGTGAATGTTTTCTCCATCAACCTCTGAAAAGTGTGATTTCACCCCGTCAAAATTCATGTGCTTATGCAGCTGATAACAAGGCCACTTCAGCCTCCAAGGCTCTTTAAAACGCAGCAGGACGGCAGCGGGCCGGCCTGACGTCATGTGTTCAGTTTGGACCCAGATGAAAAACTTCCACCTCTCATCAGCTGCTGCTCAGACTCCACAGCTCCAGTCAGTGTTTCAGTTCTCCGGCCCGCTGAGGAGGAGGAGGAGGAGGAGGAGGAGGAAGAAGAGCTTTTGGCAGGTCCAGACTGACCATAATGAAACAATAAGGCTGGAGCTATTTTCACTACAGGCCAATTACTTTTAACAGGAGTTTGTGATTACTCCAACAGCTCCTCAAGCAAAAGTCGAGAACTTTTAAGACTTGTCTGTACTTTTAATTAAAACCTAACCGAACCTTTCATCAATAATTCTAGTCGTAAATTCAAAGACCTTAAATAAAAAACTCAAAATCTCTTCTTCATACATGGCTCACCCTGATATTCTTTACTTTCAAATAAACCATTGCATTTAAATTATTTCCACTTTTTGATAAGACTGCCATCACTAAAGTTGATGAATCCTTAAATAAATCAGCTAAAAGGCCCGTATCTCTTTATCAAAGACCAGACTGCAGAGGAACCAACCCAGTTTGGTGAACAGATCCATTTTACACGCCCCAGAGGGGAGGTTAGGACTTGTCAGATTCATCATACTGACAAAATGTCTTCAGTTTGTGTATAAATAACACATGTGGAAGCTAAAAGTCATGTGTAGATATTAAATCACATGGAATGCTTTCATTGTGCCGAGCAGACTTAAGCTAATGAAAACATTGTTCTCCCCGCGCTGCCATGTCATCTCATCACTGCTTCCTCGTCTGGCTGGAGCTTTGTTTTATCAGCACTGTTGACACAGTGACACACCAAGCTTTTAATGTAACTCAAAACCTGTGGAAGTCGGTCTCACGCTGGACCGCTGCCAGGAGCCGGTGTGTGTTTTGAGTGGCTTCCACAACATTACGCGTTGTTTACTCTTCTGCAGGGAGTTGATCACGTTTCCTCCACGCCATTGCTGAGAAACCCAAACAGAGTCTGAGCGGGAGGGTTTAGATTAGACCGATGGGCTGGCAGACTGTTGATTGAGTCCTGCCTCTGTTTTACACTTCCATTAGATGAGGTTACGTTACGTTACGTAATGTTGCAGTAGAAGTCTTCCCTGATAGAATCAGTGAGAATGGACAGAGCTGCTCGTCTCCGTAGCAATCACTACAATCTTGGCTCAGTTTTTCTTCCCATGCATCCGCTGAAGGTCTGCACGTATTCTGGAGCCAATTCCCCTTCACGTGATTTCTCACAAATAACAAAAATATGCAACCGGCTCAGCCTTCAGCCTTCAGCAGTGAAAGGGAAAGACCCCTTTCAAAGCTGTTTGTGGTTATTTTATTCCTCATGTGTTTACTATTTTACTGTCAGGTTTCCTTTGTTTAGCGATGACCTGCTCCAGATGTAACCTCATTCAGAAACGTGTGGTTTCTGCTGACAATGCAAATCACACACAAAGGAAGAAAAAAGTTGATCTGTTGCTCTTTGCGCTTACACTCGTACAAGGTAAGAACCTGTAAAGCAAAGCATGCTGGACAGCCGTCATGATGTGACGGATCGACCGAAGCCTCCTTATCAAGGGGGCGACTGGGAGTCATGAGACTCTGGAGGAAACGATGTTGTTATTGTTCATCTACTCGCACATGTGGAGAAGAACTATTCACTACAGCCGAGGTGCGCAGGACCAGGAGCAGCGTTTCAGAAGAGATGTGCTTTCCCTCATTTCCATGGAGTTGAAGATGTTTTAAAAAAGTTTTTGTTTTCAGTGACTCCAAGCACCGTTGTCATGTAAACAGATGCCGAAAATACAATGAAAGTTAAAACAGCTGTAATGTAAACGTGGCCCTATACTAAGAGCACAAACGGGCATCCTAACAGCTTGATCCTGTTGGATGCAACATTCCACAAAGATTGGGCCACTTCCAATATCACCCCCAACAGTTTGGACATTTCCACCGGTCAGTCTTTTCCAGGTGAAATCTGTTTACGTGTCCTGAATGTTGCAGAAGCGTACAGCTACAGTGTTTGTGGATTCTCCTTTAAGTTTACCAGAAAAAAAAATTGCACTGGAACTTCTGTCCCATAAACATTCTGCATTCAACTGAATGAAACAACCAATGACCTCATCTCTTAGTCTCTGCCAAGCAGAGGCTTTACGTGTGCTCAAGGTTTCTTTTCAGTGCATCTTTAGGCATTCGTGGCAAAATTCCACGTGGAATCAGGAATCGGGAATCAGGAGCCGTTCAACAGAGTGAGGACATAACGTTTGTCCCCATGTGTCCATTTTTGGCCATGTGATCCATGTTACCCCTGGTTTCCTGCCAGGTCCTGATTAAATGGAAAACTTTCATTGCGTTTTGGGCGTCTGTTTGTTTGGAGCCACTTGAAAATGCAACATTTTGGAAAACGGCTTCCAAGGTGGAACTTTTTGTAAATGCTTCGTCTTCATGCAAACGGGGAAAGACACAACTCTTGAAAATACTATTACTGCGTATACACAATGTGGCCGTAGTGAATAGTTTTTAACATATTGTACTCTGCACACGTGTGTGTAGTTGCATTACGAAAGCAATCAACAGCACCAACTAGTGGCTCAGCATGAAAACTATTTTGTTGTTTTGTTTTTTTTTTTTTCTTGTTTTCTGTGTACACAGACAATGTTTTTAAAACGTTGCCAGGAAAATGCTACAAATATTTTCACAAAAAAGTTTAAACGATTCACTTGGAAAGTTGTTGTATATAAATTAGGCCTTTCATGATCACAATGACTTCATACATCAAGTTGTGAAAAATTCACGACCTTTGGAATTCGAAGTGCTGAGTTTCTTCATCAAGACATTGAGGACCAGAAGCATCACGTTGCGGTTGGAAGCAGGAGACTATGAAGTCCAGATGGAATCCAGTTTTACAGGTATAGACACTCGCTAGTGGGAAGTAAAATGTGATCTTTACAGAGTACCTGTGTGGATCACAGCGTCCCGTCAGCGGAAGAAGAAAGCAGGAATCTGTAGAAAAAGATCTTCCACTGATAAGCCTCTTCACTGAAAATCCATGTACTTAGGCACCGGATTCACTTTGGATAAACCATTTGCATCAATCATCTGATGTTGATATAATAATCCACACTGTGTTAAACAGGGCAGATTAAAATCTACTTATTATCCTCCACTGTGGTCTGTTGTGCAGTCCTCGCTCACCTTGGTTCCTGAGCCCTTTATGACGTCCATAAATCACCTGTACAGTACACGAAACATTCCTTTCACTTGGACTTGATGAAGTGTGTTTCTTCTCACAGCGACGGTGAACGAGAAATTCCTCCGTCGCTGATTTATCTGTTCTACAAAGGTGTCTTTGTCAAAGCAGCTCAGATTAGACTTTGAAGCCGGACAGGGGAGTGTGGTGGTGAACAGATAACCATGCTGTCGGCCTTTAATCCCATCTGACTTGAATCTGTGAAGGAGCTGCAGACTCGATCCACCATGTGTTTCCAGAATTGAAGGGTAGAGTGAAGGCAAGGGGTTAGAAGTTGGTCTTTATCCAAGAATTTGCAAAATTTTGCACAAATTATGAAGCGAACTTGATGAAATGTGTGATGTTGTTTTACGCTACCGGTAATTATCACAAATTAGAAGCTGGACTGCTCCTGCTCATATTTCTGAATGACAACAAATCAAAACGGCAGTAAATAATGTGAAATGTAATGTTTCCATTCAACTTTGCTGCTTTTGTTGCTACTGATAACCTTTGTATGGAAACATGCGGTCATTCCTTCAATGATTTACTTCCTACTTATTGCTTATTGCTCCAATAAATCTGTCTTGGAAAGTCATAAAACAAGTGTTTTATGATATTTCCAAAACTTTCCAGACCCTTTAGCAGCTCCTTCATAGCCAACACGGCCTCCTGCACAAATGAAAGATTAACATGGAAGCTTCTGATGATGTTCAGAGGACCAACTGTTATTATTTGGCAGAAACAATATTCAAGTGCATGAACGACACTATTTATTCAGACACATGAAAATTGACCATAAACCACAAACAAGTTTCCTTTGAAAGGAAACAAATGATGTTTTCTGACCTTTCTGATGGACGTTCCTCAATGTCTGCCAAGTTTCAGCCATTTAAGCGTTTTCAATATTACTTTTTAGTGTTAATTTCTCCGTCATGTGCAGTAAAACTAAAGCCACATTGACACAATGTTTTTATTGTTCTGAGTGTCTGTTGACACAACAATGATGCTGAAATCCACTGATGCTCCGACTCTGTCTCCTTGTAAACAGTGGAAACACTTCTACTACACACTAGTAAATAAGTTCTCCTGGGACCTATACAATGACCCGGGATTAACATACCCTGGATATCTCTCTCTTACCTGGTTCACTTACCCAGACATGCGCCATCCTGATAAGATCTTCAGGATCGGCGAGTGTGCACATGAAAGGGGCGGAGTTTGCAGCATCCGACCAATCACACACATGGAGAAACTCTGCAGCGCAGTCTACGGATTGAAGGAGAAATTATTCTCTGAAAATATGAAAAATTAAAACACATCTGAGCTAAAAACAACATTATTGCTGCAGCCTTAGCCAGAAAACATGTTAATGCGTGACTTCGTGAGATTATATGATATTGATTCATGGGACAATATAAACGGGCGGATCAGCACTGTAATCTCTCAGTTTCACTTTATTACAGCAGAAACATTTCGGGCTGAAATTCTCCACTGTCCTTCAATACAGTTGTTTTGAGGCTCAATTTCCTCCGTGTGTGTTTTGTGTTGGAATATTGTTTCCTTACCGTGACAGCATGAGTAGATGTTTGCTCCATAGATTCATGTTTCTGCAGTTCTGTCAGCGTGATCATTATTATTAACCTCATTATTTTAGATGCAACCCGCATGCAGCAAACAGACTTGGAACAAGCAAGAACAAAAACAAAAACATCCTTCGAAGACAAACATTCAGCGTAAGACGCTGGGGTGATTTGTCCCTGTGAGAAGTGAACGAGCATAGTACGGAAAACACAGGGTTAATTCCTGAAGTTACCTCGATAATGAAAAATCGGTCCTAATATGATCATAATGTGGTTGAGTTATCTAGTTGAGCCGTGTACTATTGTTAATGTTAATAGCTTATTGTTCTCTGCACACGTGTGCATGTGGTTTCATTACAAAAGCAAAGAACAGCACCGGGTGGTTGACCCACTGGAGAATTACTTTCACACTACGAAAGTTTTCTGTTTTCACTTGAAAGATAAGAAATTTGCACGGTTGTCTACACGTGGCTTTGTGAAAATCCACAGAGGCTTCACGGCGGCCGGCTGCAGACTGTTGTCACATAAAGAGAAGTTTTTTTTCAAATGACGAGAGCAACCTTTTTCCAAGATCGAGTTTCTTTCACTTTCTTGGGTGAAAACATGCACAGCTTCAAAGGGGCTTGAATTCAGGCATGTGTGTGCCGTTTCCAATCTTTGTATTCATCCATCCTTCTATCTATCTCTCCTCTCCGTCACCCACATCCAGTTGTGGTCTCCCAGATGTCTGGAAAAGCCTGTATTAACCTCTGACCCTGTGAGATCGGGATCTCCAGAGCCAGTTTGCAGAGCAGCCGCTGGGAAAAAAAAGGCCTTTGAGACTTTTGAGGAGGTGTTCCTGCGTCTCCGTACTTCTCCTGATGAGCCATTCGCTCACATAACAGCCACCAGAACTCGAACATTCACACTTCAAAAGTGAGAATCGCTGAGTTACTGCCTTGACCCTCTGGGAAACTGAGCAGCCTTCATGTGAATCTTCAGTGAACGTTTTCGTAATCTGGAAGGGATACGACAAAAAGAAAAATGTTTTCAGTCATGTTTACCATAAATGAGGTTTATAATATTATGTAGTTTCCAAGAGTTTTGCCCTGTGAGGAGTTGTTCCTGAGGGCAGACACTTGCTGGATACACTTCTATGAAATTAAAGTGAAATCTTACTAAAGCTGCAACGATTAGTCGAATAGTTTGTTGGCATAAGATCCATCACAAGAAATTCATTGCGGACATCAAAGCTTTTCCTTCAACTTCTGCTCAGAATCAACAAGTAACAACATTTTTTGGGATTTGTTGTATTTCGGAGCCAATGATGTTTAATATAATCAAATATTACTTTTGCACATCTATTCTTCCAAAAGATAAAGCCTTTGTGATTTTATCTTGCTCAGTCCTATGAATGATATTTAACATTTCTAAATCCACATCTGGTCAGGATCTACGATTCACTCCTTTCTTGGGTCTTCGTGGCAAATCACTGTTGTGTAGTGAACATTGCAGCCGCTGTGAAGTTCTGCTTGTGAGACGTTAAAGATCGCCTTCAAATAGATTCCTGAGCGATATTTGATCTAATGCATTTACACATTTTCAGTATTTTCTCTCCAAAGTAGATATCGATACTGGTATTGATATTGGTTTTGGTATCGGTATCGGTATTGGTACTAGTATCGGTGTCAATACATTCCTAAAATCAACCATTTCTCTTGGATCCATAATGTTTTAGCACCAAGATCTCACACAAACACAAAACATTTTTTTTCACTGGATAGGGTTGTTAGATTGATCAGTATTATCTGTGTGTACATGTAGGCTAATATACTGAGACCTAGAATATCAGAAAACTGTAACGATCAGATCAAACCAGCTGAAACTATTTCTGATTAAAGACAGTTTCAGTTGGACACCAGCAGTTGGATCTACCTGCAGATCCCGTGATCAAGGTTTAAGATTCTTTTTCCGTCATCAGCTCTCCTCTGGTTCATTTGCATTGACAGAAAGTTCCGGGCAAATCTTTAACATCCATCCCACAATATCTTCTTCTCATCGTTATATTTCTTACATCTTCTGAAAAACACATTTTTACTGTCGGAAATCTTCAGGTATCAGCCTGATGAAAGGACACAATTCATTTCCAAAGCTTAAGGCCAGTTTACACAATGTTTCACACGAGAGTTTCGTTTCACTTTTCACCGCATAATGTTTTGAAAATATTTGTTTACACAGAAACAAAGCCATAATGAGAGTTTTTGTGCGTCTTTCCTGGACATTGCGTGGACGTCCTGTCCGGACGTCATATGGAGGTCCAAACAAGACTAGATCATGTGACGCAATAAAAATAAATATAAAATAAAAATTGTGACCACACCTGGAGTTGAACCCAAACCTCTTTCATGACAGTTAAGACTCCCGTCCACTGGACCAACAACACGCTCATTACATTGATTCTTACAATAAATTTCACTTATACTGTTTATGATAAGTTTAAAAAAAGTATTGTATGTATCATTATTATCCAGAGTACACCGTTGGTCTAGTCACAATACTTTTCCACAAAATATAGGTGTCAAGAGTTTTCAAAAATATTCAACCTTTGGAGACCCTTTTTTATAAAGTTGTGTTTTTCAGTGGCTGGAAATCAGCGCCACCTAAACGGAGCCTTGATGTTACAGGTCCATGGAAGGTGATTAAAACTCTTTAACAAGTTTGTATTCACTTGCAGTGAAGCTGCAACTTCTGCCATATTGTGTGGAATGTAACGTGCGGTGACTGAGTGTAACTCATCCGTTTTTGTAACTATTGTGTTCACATTTTGATTAATTTGCAAAAACATAAAACAGCTACCAATTTGTTTCAAACGCAGCCGTCATCAAGAAACACTGTTTCAGAGAAGAGCTTGATGTCTCGAACATGCCAATTACACTAACAGCGTCTCCAACGACATATTACTTTCCGTTATGATCAAAAAAGATATGCGTTGTTTTCATAGGATTTGATTTTTCTTCCGACACCCACCACTCGGTGATCTTTGCCATTCCAAATCACTTAAGTGCTCCGCACAGCAGTTATGTCACATCTTGAAGCCCTCGAGTGAAACCGGATCAAAGTCGCAGCACCAACCACGTCGCTGACATTCTCTTGTGCTCCGAGCAGGTTGAGCCTCATGATGTCACTGCCAATATATTGCCAGATCCATAACACGCATCTGCATCCAATGAAACCTGACCCGAGGCCTCGGTGCCCGGCCTGCGCCGACCTGGAGCCCATTAGCCAGCCTGTAACCGGGCGGAGGCCCCCGTGCTGTGGCACAGAGCATGTGGACCGGGCCATCGTCCTGGTTCTGGGAGTGGAGCGGGTCAAAGCTTGTGGTTTGCCTCGTGTGAACAAACGTTGGTGGAGAAGTGGGGGTGGGGGGTAGTGGTGGTGCAAACCACATGTTGGACCAGAGTCTCGCTCCCCGACCGTAATCTCGTCCCCCGGCCCAACTGGAACCAGATGGCAGATGGAGCGGCTGATAGCTCTCAGACCGGAGTTCCTCAGATGTTTGGAGCCAGACATAACTAAAAGAAAAAAGAATTTCATTCTTTATTCCGTAACATTTACAACCTGAACTCGGTGATGACTTTGTAGTGTTGTTCCTCGGTGTGTCTGCCATCAGTCAGCCTGCAGGCGCGTCGCAGCCTGCAGCACAGCTCTGAGGAAGAGGATGTTTAACCATCTGGATGTTTGTTCCCTGCCCCTCTGGTTGTGGTTCTGCTTTGACTAAATCTCGTCTCGTCTCTTTGCACGCTTCTTCACAGCTTGCAAATGTTGAGCACCTGCTCTGTGGCGGAGTTTAAACTGCTAATGATGACATTGTCCAGGTATGATCTGTTTAGGCTGCCAGTGGGAATGTTTTTTGTTTTTCTGGTGCAGCAATTTACATTCTTACTTGTTGAACACGAGACTTTGTGGCATGATTGGGTGAAAAGGAAGGACCGTGGTGGTTGTAGTTTGTCATGTAGTTATATTCCGTTCAACATTTGCATTTGATTTTTGTGCTTAAATCTCAAAAATAGGACAGACCATGTTCACTATTGAAGACTAAATGATGCAGAGCTGGTTTTGCTTCCCAGAAAGCGAGGAGATGTAGGAATGTGCTAATTTCAGAGTTATCTTTCAAAGGCACATAAACGTTGCATCAATCTCTGCTGCATTTTGAAAGAAGCATCTAGTGACAATTGCAGAAAGTTCAGCTTCTTGTTTCAGTTCATGAACTACAATGTTGCTGTTTCACTTATTTTGATGGCTTTTGTGCTGCTGTATGTGGTGAACACAAGTTGACAGACTGGTACAGGCTATTGTTATATTGCAATATTAAGAATGAAGAAAACAATGCAGTTTATTAAGAGCTGATTGAGACTAAGGCAGAAATGAATTCTGATCACGGCATCATGGAGACGGTTTGGCTTCACTGATATGGACAAAGAGCGACATGGAAAAGGATCACAGATGCGGTGGCACTCCATGTTGCTAAGGACACGGTCCCTTTATGCACAGTTGAAAAAACCGGTTTCAAACCCCAGTAAATTTGTGTTTCTTGCAAAACATTTGTAAGTGCAACTTTACAAATGTAATGAGTGACTGAAACAAACTGAACCAGAATTTCTTTCCTCGGGGATGTAGCTTTATTTTTTTCAAACTTAATTTACCAAAAGGTTAATGTTTCGCACTTTAGTTTTTCATTTTTGTTAAAGAAGATACGAAAACCTTATTATAATAAATCATCGTACCCAAAAAATTTTACTCCAAAATTTAGTTTACAGTGGAAAAAAAATCTCCCTAAATATATTGAGCTTTCAGTCACACCGAACTTAAAAACATGTTCACTTTGCTCTGTAAGGCCTGGAAATGAGCAAATCTAATGTTTTCCCCCAAAAAGTGACTCGATGTTATTCCGACCTGTTTCTGTGAGTAAGTATTCAAAACGACTGAGGCCGTGCTTAAAAAACAATGTCGTGAAAAAAAACAAAAAAACGGTGTTTTCACTTGGTACTTGTGTTTTTAAGGCTGATTCCTGAAATCAGACTGCTCTTGTCACACCACAGTTATTTGGAACAAGGTTCTCAGTTTCAGCTCTTGGCCCGAGCTGGGTTCATCCAAAATAAATCTGGTGTCTCATAACTAAATCCTGACTTTATTTGGCGTCTATCTGCCCCGTGGGATCAGTTTAAACTATCATATTATTGTAATTCATCATTAGAAAAGAGTCACGGTGGAGCCAGGAGGCCGCTTTTAACTGCTGCAGCTGTGACGTGTAACTGCCTTCATACACTTGAGTTCCACAAAACAGATGCCAGGTGACGCAATGTTGTCTCATACCAGCGAACATGCACACACTCACTCTGCTTACTCTGTGTGTGTCAAACACACACACACACACACACACACACACACACACACACACACACACACACACACATACACGCACAGACACACACACACACACACACACACACACACACACGCACACACACACCTGGGTTTGACTGCAGTCTGAACCCTGAATGCTGCCCCCTGCAGGACCACGGGGGAGGGATGTGACCCAAGAGGTGGTTCTGGTTCCTGGAGACAAAGGCTTCGCTGGGTATCAGGGTCTCCCTGGAGAACGAGGACCGCCGGGGGTCTGCGGGAAGCCGGGTCCTCCAGGTGAGTCTGCAGGTCCTGTTTCATACAGACTGTCAATGTGGTCAGTGAAACAGGAAGTAGGAGAAATGGTGATGCCGCCTCCCGTAGTTCACCTTGGAAGGTTCCACCAATCACTCAGCTTCAAATCAACCTGCGTTTTATTTGTGTTTTGACCACTAAATCCTGGCCCCACTAAGTCCTGATCCCACAAAGTCCTGGCCTCAACTCCCTGCTCGATATCGTCCTGCTCAGAAATGATATAAATCAAATCTACACAGCTGACAGATGCAGTTCCCTGAGCAGCCACACGGTGGAGCTGTTCTGTCAGTTGTTTCTCATCAGTCTGCGCAGATTTAACTTTAAAAACTCCCCAGAG
>OMNM01037857.1:7460-17633 GCA_900302745.1 Parablennius parvicornis | reverse complement strand
AGCAGGGGCCATATTTTACCTGAAATGTCTGGCGATGAACTATGCTGCGTATCTCCCAGCGAGAAACCCAGCTGGATGGAAGAAACTGTTTGTGTTGACGTCTCATTGCAGGTTTCCCAGACACATCATTTAAACTCCTAACTCTCCAACTGAGACACACACACACGCAAACATGCGCTCACAGACGGAAATGCACGATCTCATTGGCTGCTTTAGTTTTCCAATATTTGAGAAGCGAGGAAGCTGGTATCACTATTGAACTTGTGCAAAAATAAAATGCTTCATTAGAGCTTTCGCATTTTCATCCAAATGCATATGTGAGATGGAGAGGATTGTTGGCTAAGCATGAGCAAACTGAGGAAACTCAAATCTACTTTTATTATGGTGCCTCTCACTCTCTCTCTCTTTCTCTCTCTCTCTGTTTGGTCTTCTTGGTCTTCTCCCTGCTGAGTCAAAAAGGCATCATCATCCTGAATCATACTTTCCATCTGTACACTTCACTTGTGGAATAATGAACCTCACAGATGTGTGGGGGGGACATGGATGCATGCAGATACAAGTGCCTGTTCCCATACAAACACACACAATCCCAACTATATCAAAATACCTAGAAACATCACAGGCGAAAACTATTGGGGACAGGCACCATGTTTCTTCCTGGAAGTAGGTCAGTGTTGGAGACAGTGAAAACAGGTGCTGTCACAGAAAAAGCCCAAAAAAGTAATAAGATCTGAGGGGACATAAAAGGTAGAGACTTGGGCGAGATTACTTGGCAAAGTATATCGTGACACTATTGGACTGATATGCTGTGTAGAAGGCACAGTGTGTTCTGGGATCTGTCTCAAAGTCCAAAGACCCTGTCTTTCACTGTGTTTATAGAGAGGAAATAGTTTTAAAGAGGGCCCTCGCATCACTGTCTCAGAAAGGTGAAACTGATTGAAGGTTGCCGAGGCTATCAGGGAAACTGCAAAAGAAACAAAATGACCTCTAAGGAGATTGTTGCAAGGTAGAAACAGGGTACTTTATGCAGCCAGGCAGCTTAAGAAAAGCTCAGACAGAGGTTCAGCAATTGCCCCATTTCTCAGAAACCAGCCAACTCATGGGGCTTTTGCATTATATTCTAAGCCTTTGCCGCCAGCAGCAACGTCAGTGCCGAGCAGACAATGTTCTGCAATTGCCACACCGCTCATAGCATGGAGTGGCCTGAGACTTACATGAGCTTAAGGTAAAAGGATTTACATTGGACAGTGGAGAGTAAAGTGAGACTGGAAAAGATCGGGAACAGACTTGTTATAAGACAGTAAGAGTTGGTGAAATACAGACAGCACAAAGGACTGCCATTTATTTATTTATTTGGCACATTTCTGCAAACAGATATGTAAATGTGACATGCATCTTAAGCATGCAGACATGATTTTCTTGATAGATGGATAGATAGATAGATAGATAGATAGATAGATAGATAGATAGATAGATAGATAGATAGATAGATAGATAGATAGATAGATAGATAGATAGATAGATAGATAGACAGACAGACAGACAGACAGACAGACAGATAGATAGACAGACAGACAGACAGATAGATAGATAGATAGATAGATAGATAGATAGATAGATAGATAGACAGATAGATAGACAGACAGACAGATAGATAGATAGATAGATAGATAGATAGATAGATAGATAGATAGATAGATAGATAGATAGATAGATAGATGGACAGACAGACAGACAGACAGACAGACAGACAGACAGACAGACAGACAGATAGATAGATAGATAGATAGATAGATAGATAGATAGATAGATAGATAGATAGATAGATAGATAGATAGATAGATAGATAGATGGATGGATGGATGGATGGATGGATGGATGGATGGATGGATGGATGGATGGATGGATGGATGGATGGATAGATAGATAGATGCTGATTCACAGCCAGAGTCCTCCCCTTTATTTATCCAACACACAGGCACTGTGGGTCAGTAGAACAGGAGAGAAGCATTAATCCATTTATCAGATCATCCCATATAGTCAGCAGATTAGTTCCCCTTACGCACGGAGCCTCTCGCACAACTGACATATTTATCTATATTATTCACACCCCTCCAATATATATTTTTTTCCCATCAGCATTAAAACCGTAATGTTATTATAGCCAGTGGTGCAGATATATAACAGCTGTACTATGGGCAGTGCAGTATTTTGCAGGAGTCTTTAGGCAGCCCATTTTCACCTGTCATTCCTGGAGTGCGTCACGGTTGGTGCGTGGACCTCGAGACCCCTTCAGTCTGCGCGCAGCCTGCGCTCCGCCGGCCTGAGGCGCAAACTGCGAGAGGTGACCGCGCCAGGTCAGAGCGGAACCGGCCTCCTCTGAGCGCAGGGCTTTGCTCAGCTCAATTAGCGTGACATACTTTCCCCCCCTGTGATCGCCTGCCTTCCGCTCGGCGGCTGTACACAGAGGATTATGCCCGCTAACCTCGACAGCGCACTGCACAGCGCGCCGTGGACAGAGAGCGACGGCCTTCCTTGCGCCTTTTACGCACGAATACAACAGAGAAGTGTGAGTGGACTATGCCTGCGGACGGGGACATGGCTACGTTTGTCCCCCAGAAGGAGATTGTATACAACGGCCTGCTCCCTTACTCCGAGCGCCTGGACAAGGAGGCCACGGAGCTGTTGGCGGAAATCAAAGGGAACCTATGCAGAGCTGTGCTCCTCCGAGAGCTGTGGCCCGGAGTCGCTTTCTGGAGCAGAAAACTTTTCTCGTAAGTGTTAAATGAAGCCTGTCATCCAGGTATAGACACAATTCTTACAGCACACTTTGTCTTTTGAATCAGTATCCAATTGGGAAACGAATAATTGCTTCAGTAAGTTATCATCCGTCATATTAACATTGTGAAATCTGAAGCAAAAGCTGTATAGATATATAAAAAAAAAATGATTGTCATCCAAACAATAATGTGTTATTCACTTGTCTGGCACCACTTTTGCTTTGCATTAACATTACACTTTAAATCAACTTGTCATCACTTCAGTTTCAGTGAGATTAGTGAAGATTTCTTATTGAGGCAGTGGGTCACCCACGCTGTGTAATTAGGCCTACTGCGTTTTAAAGATGTGGGTCACCTGCAGGAAGCTGCTCACTGACTGTCACCTCACACCCGCAGGTTTCTCAAGCTCTATGGCCGTAGGTTCAGCAAAGAAGACCACATTCTCTTCATCAAGCTGCTCTATGAGTTGGTCACGTTGCCAAACCTGGAGCCTCACATGATGCAGAGCTACGCCAGACTCCTCATTCAGCTTCTGAAGTGGGTGTGACACAAAAGAGACACACACATGCTCAAGGTGTAATATATACTGTGACTGTTCAAGGTTAGGATGCTTGATGTACAAATGGAGCTTAGAAAAATTGAAGTCTTTCACATTAATCCAAGAAGACAGCTGGGGTCTTATTAGGGTTCCTCCTGGTGGGCCCTTGGGCAGACCCAGAGCATTGTTGCAAGGATTACATATCGGGAAGTGTGCAGGATCCCCCAGGAAGGAGCTGGAGGAGGTGTCTAGGGACTAATCTGCTTGGTTAGAGTAAGACTTTTGCTGATGTAACACACCACGAAAACTTATATTCACAGTAACAGGGTAATAAGAACCAACGACCTGCCCAGCATGAGCTGTCCTTTTGCTCTGTATAATGAGATCAGCCTGCTTGGTAAACCTGAGCACTGTACAAGTGGCACACTGATGTCACATCACATGACTTGTTAAAGTGGATTTTATTGTTGTACTTCCTCTCTGTGGTCTGGATGAAGCCTTTTGTACAAAACATGCAAAATTGAGTGAGACAAGATATACATTAGAATTACAGAGTTCAGACTCATAATGAAAATACCTCCATCACTCCATCACGATTTCTTCAGAGCGTTTTGATCACTTGTTCAAAACTGCTGCTACAGAAAAGAACTATTATACGATAACAACAGCACAGTAAGAAATAAATCAACTGAAAGAAGAAACTGACATGAAACACATCACCATGTTTCGATGTTACTTTTTGTTGTCACATTTTGTTAGAACACTGACATTAATTTTACATTATCAGATAAATAGATAACTACTATTTAAGAGCTACTCATGATCTTGCACCTGAATTAGTCTGACATTTTAAAATATGTTTAGCTCAAGGATTTGTGCTATTCCACTTCATTCCATTGAATTACTTCTCTAATGTATCATGTCTTCATCGACGATAGAGTGGATAAATTACTCAGATCTTCACTTGATAGTATTTAAATAAGCCAAACTACAATCTAAATGTACATTTTCTTGTAAGAATTATTGCAGTAGCAGTCAGGGAGCTGCTTATTATTTCATCGTTAGATAGGTTAGTCCACGTCATGGTCCAGGGTCCGGCCCTCATGCAGAGAGTCTCCGGATAAATCTCACAGCTCATGAGACGATTAATGAGCAAGATTTGCTGCTTTTTGTGGTTAATACACTGGAAAATTGTAGCTCATTGAGTCTCAAATGGGCATTTCAATAAAGTCTAAGAAGATATTTCATTTTGATAACAAAATTAAACATTTGTCTGACAGTTACTACATTTGAAATGTATTGAAAGAATGCAAATTGCACAGAAAACAAACACGCACGCACACACAGACCCTTGTGAAGTTTGTTGGTTTTATAGTACATTCATCATTCTTTAAGCCCTGACCTACTTTGTCTCTCAGATCAGATCCATCACTCCTCCAACAACAATGGGATGTTCTCCAAGATGGTCACATTCATCACTTCCTATTTGTCTCCACAATGTTTTCAGAGTTTTTTTGCATCTCTCACCAAACCACATCTTAATGTGGATGTAATTTGTCTTGAGTGCTTTCCATTAGGAGAAAGGAGAAAGATCTGTGCTAACCGTGGGATTGTGCCAGGTCTGACAGCCAAGAGGAGAGATGAACTTGATGAAAATACTCAACATCAAGCAGGGGGTCTCCATGGATTTCCTCTTTCCTTTGCATTTCACCGTCCTTTTCCCCTATTGTCTCTTCTCTATTTCATTTTTCAAACGTCCCCAATGAGATTCTGTTCCAAAACTGTTAGATGGATGAGAGAGGAGGAGACGAGAGGAATCTGAGGTGGTGGAAATTGTTTGTATTCTCCAGTGCTGGGCTGCTGAACCTCTCTGTGAGGTTTAATCCCATAAAATTTGTGATTTTTACAAAGACAGGGATGTGAAGGTTCTCGGGAGAATTTGATAAAACCTGCTCCATTTAAAGCTTATAAAGTGCTTGTCAGTGAGACACCTTTCACTGTGCAGCCTGAAAGTTGAGTGCAGCGTTTGAAGAACCACAAATCACGAAAAAGGTACTGTCACAGCGTGGTTAGCTTGCAGAAAGCCAACCTTGTCTGGTTTCATATCCCACACATGATTCTCTTTTTCTTTTCTTGTTTTTCTCAATGGAACACCTTATAGACAGGCTGCCTTGACAATCTGTTTCTCCAGCTGAGTCTACACCTGCAAATTACTAATGTCTGAAGCTGTCAGTCCAGTTTGGCTTTATTGAATAAGGGGAGTTATGGCATTGTGTTTGCAGACATGTCGGTAAGTTGGCAGCCGTCATGTTGAGAGCAGCCTGTGAGGTGGTGACTCATTTTCCCACAATTACAAACTATTTCAGACATCCCGCAGTCTCTCACCTCAATATAACATTATTACCATCAGGGGGTCTTCAAAGGGCTGAACATCTAAGAACCTGCCTGAAGTCCGGCAGAAGCTCTACACATTGGCCACGCAGCTGATAACCTTTTTTTTTTTCTTTAATAGGAAGAAGGAGCTGCTGTCGAGGGATGACCTGCAGTTGCCGTGGCGACCACTCTATGACTTATATGAGAGAGTCACCTACTCTAAAACGGAGCACTTTGGACTCATCTGGTTCCCAAAGTATGTATGTTTACCTTTCCAGTCAGCTTTATTGATACAAAACACAACATCATTCCCATATGTAGTTTATTTGTAAAGGCTCTATGCTAAAGATTATTCTTAATCTAACCGTTAAATCTACCTCTGCAAAATTGTTTGCATCCCTGAAAAGGAATGAATTCTAACTCCTTCTTACAGCTTATTCAAAAATATAAAATACACATTTTACAAGACTATTTTAAAGGTTTGAAACTTGTGAGTGAAACTCAAATATTTCACAACATATGCATTCTCAAGACAAACGGGTTTATCGTTCAAATTGTGTTTTGTATGTTGTCATTATAATTTGTTTCCTTGTATTCAGTAAGTTCTAAGATGTGTGTTTGAATAGAATTAATAGTAAATCCACCTCAACATATTATTTTTTTTATTATGACAGTTTTTCTCAAAATTTCTAGCATTCCCTCAGGGACCCCCCAAAAACATTCAACCTTCTTTAACTTTAAGCATTAGATTAAAGCCCGTCCCTTGTGACCAGCAATAAAAACATCAGTGATAGGAAACTGTTATCCAAGTTCTGTCTCAACCAATCAGGATTCACATATCAGCACCCGCAAGTCTCCCCGCAGATCTTTCACAGGCCTTGCACTGGACGACGTCTTGGCCAGGATCAGAAACTAGCCAGGCAACTGTTCCTGACATGATTATCTGGAACAAACAGGATATTATATCAGCTTTCGAGGGTTTGGCAGGTTTGTTACTTTGAGTTAAGCCAGGCAAGCTCGTTTTCCAGTTGGCCACTTGTCCAACTGCTGCATTCACTTTATCAAATCAAATCAAAATTAAATCAAGCTTTATTGTCATTAAGCTGTGCGTACAACTGCAGTGCAGGCAGAATGAGACAGTGTTCCTCCCTGGGTTCCTATAAAAATGATAGTTAAGAAGATGCACAGAAGAGATACTAGGCACTGACTGTAAGACGATACATAATAAATAAGATAAGTAATGGGTGAGGATAGGTCAACAGTTATTCAGCGGCCGTTTAATGCTTCGAAAAGGCCTTCAAAGAGCTTGTGAAGAGGGTGTGAGGAGTTGCTGACGATGCCCAGCGTCCTGATACTGCAGCATTCAAAGCAGCAAAACTCGGATTGACTTCTCAGCTCCCTTAACTACCCCCTGTAGGGTGATTCTGTCTCATTTGTCATGAGAGAAATCAATAATCAGACATTGGCTGTCATTGGTTTATTGTGTTAGGATAACCATGCACCAAATAGACATGAAAGTCCCATCCATCCATCCATCCATCCATCCATCCATCCATCCATCCATTACCCTTGGTTAGAACATGGATCTCACAGTTGCGATGCCAACTCACACCCTCATGCACCTCCTCTCCTTGCTTGTTTGCAGCTCAATGGACCATATTTTGAAGGCTTTGATCAAAAGTTGCAGACTGTAAGTCTCATCCTCTGTGATCACGTAATTTGTGTAGCAGATAATGTATTGCTTTGATCTTCAGTTGAGCTGTGTACCGGAGATCAGTGTGTGTATTTTGTGTCTTTAGCCGCCTTTGCTTGTCTGCATGCATCTGTTTTGTGTTCATGTCTATCTGTGCTCCGTGCACGTGCACGTGGGGCTTTTCCTCAGGTATTTCCCGGCATCCACCACCAAAGAGATGCTGGCTGAGTGGCGCCCCCTCTTGTGTGTTTTTGACGTGGCCATGCAGAAGGCCATCAGCAATATGGAGCTGTTTCTGCCCACCATCATGCCCCCAGAGGAACACGACCGGGGCTTTGGGTAAGTGGGCCAACTTGAATGGCTGTGTTTAGAAATAATGGAGGGTGCCAAGAGCAGTTTGTCAGAGCCAGAGCCTGCAACAACAGGCTGAGAAAGTTAACCAAAGACACTGGGGTCTGCCAGCGAAAATAGCTAAAATATGTTATACTACCGTGAAAAACAAAGTCTACTTCTGAATCTGTTATGAAATCCTAATATTTGTATGAAGTGATTTGGGTGTATCCTGTCAAGTTCATTCACGACAAAGAGCCTCTGGAGCCTCTGAAGTCCCTGGAACACATTTGCTGTCTTGCTATGCGTTTGCAGCTTTGCACCTGTGACCTTCAGTGGATGTTCCCTTTGCATCTGCAGCCAGGCTTTCCATTCCTTTGCATTGCTAATATGTTGCGATCTTCAGAAATATTTGCTCCTCTGTCTCTGTAGTTTTTACGGTTGTGTTCCAGCCACTGAGGCTCTTTGCAGCTTTCAGTGCATTCTTTAGCATATTCACTCCCTTGCAAGCTATTTGTCTGGATTTATTTTTGGATTCATAAGCAGTTTTTGCACAGTTTCCACAATACATCATCTTTGATGCTCTATTTTTTTCCATTGCAGTTTTATTCACTTTTCTCTACAAAATACAAGGAGAGAGTTCATATTTTGGAGAATCAGAATTAGACGAGGAGAGCAGTATGTGTATGTGTTTGCGCATGTATGTGATTGAATGTAATGGCCTTTTTTTTTTTTTTTGCATCTGTTTTCAGGTTGTGGTTTGATGAATTAATGAATCTTTGGATGTCCGTGCAAAACCAGCCAAGTTGGGAAGGGGTGAGACACATATATACATTCAAAGTATTTCAGCCCATTGTTTTGTGCCCATTGATTTTTTTTAATCTAGAATTTAATTTAGATCCATAACAAACAAACAAACAAAAAAAAAAAAGCAACCAACAGTTCATGTTTCATTGCTTTTTCTGAAAACGGATCATTTCACATGACACACTTTTCCACCCTCCTTTATAGCAATGAGGATTGTCAGTTTCCACACGGCGTGCCGATAACATTTTCCATTTATGCAACTTTTTTTCACCCAGACATCTGGCCCACGGCAAGCTGGCTGTGCACACTTCATCTTTTGTGTTGTTGTTATTATTAGTGACTTTATTTAATTCCTGGTCTGACAAACTTCACTGCAGGGGAAGCTCTTTTGTATTCACTGTGATTGTTTGCTCTATCGTGTCTCGCAGCACCTTGTGAACCTGTTTGCTCGCCTTGCCAACGATAACATCGGCTACGTGGACTGGACCCCTTATATTCCCACAGTGAGTCATTTCCTGCATCATGTGGATATACAAATACATCTGTTAAAGGTATTTTACTGGGCACTGCCAGAGCGTGTAAAACAACAGGAAAATATTCTGTTTTGTGTCATCTTGTGTGTAGATCTTCACCAGGATCCTGCGAAGTCTCAATCTTCCAGTTGGGGTCAGTCAGATGGTGTCACCACGGTATCTTACCAACGCTTATGACATCGGACACTTGGTGCTGTGGATTACAGCACTTCTGGTACACACAATTCATTATTTCTTTTCCCAACTTCTATTGGGAATCTATAGAAAGGAGCCAACATTAACCAGAACCGGTCCCTTCTAATTATTAGAATGTACTTCTACTGATAATATTGGTCTGAACATGACTGCTGAAAAATCTGAGGTCACATTATCTCTGACCCTTAAAAATAATAAACTCGCTAAAGTTGACGCATTTTAAGCATGTGTGCACATTATGAGACATTTCCACTTTCAAAAAGCAGACACATTCATAGTGAACATCTGTTGATATGAGAACGTTCTTTCTGAGTTTTGTTTAGATTTGCAATGAGGTCACATTAACCTTGATTCTTGATCTTTGGTCAACAAAGTCTAAGTGTTGGGTGTTATTCAAAATTTGATTATAGATTGGAGTTATCCTTATGGTTTTACAACATTAACAATGAAATAGTAGGTGAAATGAAGAAGGAAACACGCCACACAATGGCTGTCACATTGCAGTGGCATGCAAAATATTTATATTCTGTTGTAGCTACTCAATTACCTCGGTGATTCTTATTCATGCAGGGTGGACCAGGAAACCCAGGACAGAAAGAGCTGACCTGCCTCTTCAACAGCATCGCCTCCTTTTACCACCCTTCCAATCACGGCCGCTGGCAGGTGAGTCTCTTCTTCTCCTTCGCGCATGCTGAGAATAAGTTGTGACTAAATGTTCGGCCGCTTGCTGTCGTACTGCTTTGATTTATGGCCTGTCATTCTGGAGTTGGCTGCCTATATTTGCAGCAACAGCAAAGCAATAAGTGCAGCAGAAATGAACAATAGCACAGGCCCCCGTTCACGTCACCCTGTGTGAATGTGCGCCCGCAGTCTCGAATGATGCGGCTGCTTCAGCGTCTCCCGGCGAGCGTCGTGCGCCGCGTT
>OMNM01037856.1:27450-40116 GCA_900302745.1 Parablennius parvicornis | reverse complement strand
GATTGCTCTGTGATTACTATATTGTTTCTGCATTAGTGCATGTGTTATTACTCATGTGTAATCACAGGAAAATGGGGAAATTCAGAGCACTGTGACACTGTCAGTGTCATATATATATATAGATAGATAGATAGATAGATAGATAGGTAGGTAGGTAGGTAGGTAGATAGATAGCTAGGTAGGTAGGTAGGTAGGTAGGTAGGTAGGTAGATAGATAGATAGATAGATAGATAGATAGATAGATAGAGAGAGAGAGAGATAGATAGATAGATAGGTAGATAGATAGATAGATAGATAGATAGATAGATAGATAGAGAGAGAGAGATAGAGATATAGAGAGAGAGATAGATAGATAGATAGATAGATAGATAGATAGATAGATAGATAGATAGAGAGAGAGAGAGAGAGATAGATAGATAGATAGATAGATAGATAGATAGATAGATAGATAGATAGATAGATAGATAGATAGATAGATAGATAGATAGATAGATAGATAGATAGATAGATAGATAGATAGATAGATCTCAAAAGCTCTTCTCAATGTAATTTCTACCTGATTCATTGGAGTAAACAGAAGGAGAGAAAAAAAAATGTATGCAATTTGATGTACAGGCTTTTAAAAAAAAGTAAACCTATTCGGACTTGCATATTTGAGTTTCTGGCAATCTCAACAAAAAAAACGTTTATTTAGAATTTGTTGATTTTGTTGATGAAAAGTTGGGGCATGTCGTCTCTGAAAAACGTTCCGTTTGACTCTTGAGCCAGTTGAAGTGCTTGAAGTTATCTTGGATGAATAATAATCATTAACATTTTTTTTCTCCCTGGATTTACTGAAAAACTGCAAAAGCCAATTAAACCGCTGCTGAAAAACAATGGCTGAAAGGTCAGCTGCTGAAGAAACCCCCTCCCCCAGCGTGTGACGGGGAGGATCTGGTGTGAAACGGAGCGTTTTACCCCCACACACCATGTGTTGGTGCAATATCTCCTCATCTAGAATAAAAAAAAAAAAAAAGCTGTTTGCTTTTATTATTTGTTACCTAACTTGTTTACAGCATTTTTCCTGTGACATTCAGGTTGTTTTTTTTATTTTTTTTTTTTAGTATTCGAATAATGTCACCTCTGGTACCTGTAATACCTACTCAACCTTTTGTTTGTGACAAGCGTCAACACTTTTAATGTCCTTACATAAGACACTTCAGCTGCGTATTGGAGGTATTTCAATCGGGATCTTTCATGACGTATGACAGAATTGCATTAAAGTGAGAACACCTCAATAACAGATGTAAGTTTTTAATGTTGCAAACCTTCAATGAAAAGCTGCCTCTCTTTACATTTGCCCACCAGCGTCATTATATCAGCCATTTCTCCACCGCGCTTCACCTTTCCCACCCACCTCCAGGCACCGCGAGCGTCATCTGAACCCCGTTACACATGATCATACGAACAAAACCCACACCTTGCCGAGACGCGCTCACACCCACAGCCGATGAACAATGCCTGTTCCTAAGCAACCGGCCCTCTGTGTGTGGGGTTTGCATGTTCGCTGTGTGTCTGCGTGGGATCCGCTCCACTTTTCCTCCCACGGTCCGCAGACGTGGCGCTCAGCCGGAGGAAACTCTTCAAACCGTCTGTAGGTGGGCTGATGGAAGGGTTGCTTGAAGTTTACCTGCATGATTACGGGCGGCAGACTTCAACCCGCCTTTGATGACTGTCAATAAAAGAACTCAGAGGTGTCACTGAGCAGTTTTCAACACCTTCCGCATCCATTCATGTCCTTCACGTCCTCGTTGGCCTGCTCTGACGACGGCTGCCTTCATTATGGTTCACGTTAATTAAAATTTCTCTGGACTCTTCTCTGATGGCATCAGACACTCTGATCTCTGCAGACTAAACCTTAAGACTTCTCTTTTTTTGTCTCAACTTTTAATTAGTTGCTTATTCTTTGATTTCTTTGCACCTTTTGTACCTTTTAGCCTTTTTCTCTGTGGCTGGCTGCTCTCAGTCTCGATACGTTCTCCAGTCCTCCTCTCTTCTTCCAGAGTAAATAAAGTATTAACATCACGTAGACTTCTGCAAATTCAAAAAAATAAAAATGATGGGAAAAAAAGTGTCAATAGAAAAATGCTAAATGATTTATGATCTATCGATGTTTTCGTAAGGTGACCTGAACTGTTTCAGGCGCTATTCACTGAATAGTAAGCACATTTTTAATATTTGTTATGAAAAATATATTGTATAAACATGCGGAATTTGCTCAAAGAAACAGTTTGTGGAGAAAATGAACACATGCTGTGATGAAGAGACATTTTTAGTTCTGTGTAGTGGATTATTCGGAATTGTCATGTGACTAGAGAATAGAATATTTTTCCAAACTTTGTCCGAGCCAGGCTTGTACAAACTTCATATTCAATTAACCGGGTGTGGTATCTCATCAGTTAAAAGGAAAAGCAACATTCTCCTGATCAATTTGAAATGAATGCACCATTGGGTGTTCATGAGTTCATTAAATTCTCCACTGATCTCGAAACGTGAGAAACAATCACTGTGTAATGGCGCCGTCATGTCTGGATCTGTCAGGCTGAAGCTTTACGATTGTAATTATTCGAACAATCAATTAAAACTGTTAAATTGGACAAGCTGAAATCATTAAGTGTTGATTAATTCATCACCATAGTTCATTTATTAGCTGGTAGTTGCGGTTGTTCTTGCATGTCCTGATGAGGAGTACATAAAAGCGTACAGAACTTTAATCAAGCCAAACCAGAAGCTGTTTTCAGGAGTTTGTTGGATAGTATCTAATGAAATATCTAATAGTAATAAAAAAAAAAATACAAATACAAATAAAAATTTTCCACATGGAATCGAGGCAGCCCGGTTACAAATATTTACTTGGAAGTCTTAACGCATATCTTCACTGTGAAACCTGGTGGGTGTCATGCAGGAAAAACAACACATTTGTGCACGCAGGAAAAAAAAAGTAATTAATGGTTTCAATTTATTCTCAGTGTGAACAATGTCACCCTCTGTGTGAACTGTACCTTTATCACTTCTGGCAGGTGTCATGGAGGAAAAAACAACACATTTGTGCAACCACAAAGTAGTAATGGTCTCATTATGTTCTCTGTGTGTACGCTGCTTTGGCTCGTCTACTACTATGTGTGTGTGTGTGTGTGTGTGTGCACACTGCTTAACTCATGTGTGCGTTATTGATTATTTCCCATCTTCAGGGCGAAGAAAACCTAAGTGTTCTTTACTGACCAACTGTGTGATAGTTTTTCTACACAACCTGAACTTCACACAAAGACTTTCAGGGTTTTCTGGCCCTACAATGAAAATGTAACTTCCTGTCTATTTAAAACAAATTTAAATGTATTTTTTTGTTGTTGTTGTTTTTTTTTTTTTTTTTACTTTGAGACGAAAATCTAGACATTCAGGGAGAATATGATAACTCCACAAAGAAACCAGAGCAGAACTGCACCTTCCAGCAACATAACATGACAAATATATTTACACCAATTGACAGAAAGGCAGACGAAATATTAAATAATGTTAAAAGTGATGCAGAGGAATCAAATTTGAATACATGTCATTGGTGCTTCAGCTGCACCAGATTATCTCATTCTTTTTTATTATGTCACATAAATAGTTCAGAAACTACAAAAACACAGAGTGGAGAATATAACCGCTCTGTCTTTTACAGAATATCCCTGGTTTGTGTTTGAGAGACTTCCTGTGTGGAGTTTTTCTTTATCTCCATGCACTGGATTTCTCCTGGTACCCAGCAGGGTGCGAGTTTCAAGCATAGCTGTTTCCATTAGGTGTTTCCCCGTCCTTCATCCTGATTGGCTCCAGCAGCCTGCGAACTTCATTTGCATGAAGCATCATGGGAGATTGATGATGGATTCTGAAGTGATTCATGATTTTGACTGTTTATGATCCTGTGCGATAATGTTTGTAGTTGTAAGCGTATATAAATATCAGCCTCTTTAGAGAATTCTTGGATTTGAATTTATTTTCCCGTTTTACAGACTCCTAACAATACCACTGTGGAGACGGTGCGTCTCGGGTTTGCCTGTAGGTTTGTGATCTGTGCCTTTTGCTGAGTGGATTCACCGACTGTGAAATCTCACTTCTACCCTTTTCTCTTTGACTACATCCTCACCTCATCTGATGCAGCACAAAGCCGTCCCATCTGAGTCTGCCTCAGTCCGAGGAATTTTATTCTGAGAAGATGCTATAAAGTGACCGTGTCATCTTTTGACGCGATATAAATAAAACCTGAATCGAAACAGGTTGTTTGTTTCTGTGTGACCTGTTATCTGGAGTTTGAAATGAAAGGTTGGAGCTGAATTTATTCACAGAGGGGATTGGTGCTGTGATGGAACAAGAGGAGGAGGATTCTCCATCATAAAGTCTCCTGGTAGTTACCCAGAAGAGATGTGCTGCTTTTTACTGGGCCGTGGTGCAGACGATCTTCCTCCTCCATGTTTCCTGCTCCTGCTGGGACAAAGTAAAGACAAACACACTGCTTCCGTCCCGTCCCCTTCCCTGTTGTAATGGACGGTAAAGCTCCGACATTGCCATTTGTCCTGTTGTTGACTTTTTTCCTGTTGTTGTCTCGAGCCCTGCAGGCTTTATTGTTTGTTAAGCTGCAGAACATCCCTCCCACTCCTGCTCTCTCGCTCTCTCTCTCTCTCCTCTCTTTCCCTCTCTCTCTCTTCTCTCTCTCTCTCTCTCTGCTTTACACCATCAATTATATTAACAGCAGCCCAAAGCTTCCTCCTAACATGTTACTCCATTTTGTGACTGGAAACCTTTCTGCTGCCACTTTATGGCCTCCTGCTACATTATTGCACGACTCCGGTAATGGGGCTTACTTTCTATTCAATCCCAGGCTTTGCCCTGCAATCCAATTTGTCTTTCCAACACTAGATATTTTCTGGTGACAATGAAACATTTTTATGGCTGTGCTGATATCATCACATTTCTGTTTGTCCCTCATCTCCCAGGGCACAGCTTACAGGAAAATGAATTATACAACACAATAGAGAGGATGGATGCTCCGCAGTCAACTTGAGAGGCCAGTTTGCCCAAACATGAGTCGGCTTGTGTTTCAAGAAAGCCGCACAGCTCCACGCGATCCGCCGGTATCCCTTTTTGAAATGATGGTTTTGCTGCTTTCTTGCACTTTGTGTGTTAATTATATATCACTAGAACGGATCCGGCGGAGGTCATGTGGTCTGTTAAGTTTACCTCTGATTGGCACGAGGGACAAAAATAGCACGTCAAGCTCTCCGACCCTCTAATTGCCCGTCGCCACATCGGAGCCATTGTATAACCACACACCATGTGAATCCGCCGGAGCGCCCGGGCCTTAAATCATTCATTGATTGGAGCGAACAGCAGCAGCAGAAACACGGCGGACACTCATGCAACTCTGAGCTTTGAGCATCCCACAAGGACTGTCACTCTTTTAAATTCATATTTGAGCTGCTCAATTGAATGCATCTCTGTGAATGAGATTCTGAAATTAAAGCTCAAGTCAAGTCAGTCTTCAAGCAAGAATCAGACATTCATATCTTCAAAGAAATAGGTATTGATTTCAGGAGAAATATAATCATTTGTCCTGCTTATAGTAACGTACGTATATAGAGTCAGTTCTCAGCACATGGAGAACAAGCTGCAGTTTTTTTTTATTGTGTAGTTCAGCTGATGATAATACGAAGCGTCTGCAGTCTCTTTTGCTCAAATCAAGTTTTTATCTTAAATTAGAAATATAAGTCCTGTTTTCTTGCTCCACACTGCTCATCACCTTAACTGCAGTTTAGTTTTAGAGATGAACCGAAAACATTTTATATCAATATGAATATGAAGGAAGGTATTTTTTCACGTTTTCTTATTTGTGATTTAACCAATTTTATTTAATTCTTTGAAATATCAATGAATGGGTTCACAGGAGGTCTAAATTAGTATGTCAACAACAAAAATAACATATTGCAAAGATTCACAAGACATCCACAAAAGCATGAAAATCATAAAAAAAGGTTTGAAAATATAACAAACAAACATGTAACTATAATCATACAACTCATAAAATGCTTTATTGATCCACAAAATACCAACAAATAATCCCACACAACGATAAGATAAATAAATAATGAAGCTTCATTTTTGGTATGATAAAGATGTAGTTTTAGGATCTCAAAAAAAAGGGACAAACCTACAATAAAGTCATACATAATGCAAGTGGACACCTAAGAGTCACCAGGTGAACATAATGAGGAACAAAATGGAAATAAGGAGGCAATAAAATTACGACAATCAAGTTACAAATCTACCACAAAGGCTAGAAATCAATCACGAAAATTCACAATCCAATCAAGAAGACACCAGCAACCGCTCAGGAAAGCACAAAAGAATTACACCAAACATTAACTGATATAGAATAATACCACAACAACGGAGAGATAAAAAAAAAAAGCAATCTCTTTGATATCAAATGTCCAAAAGGAGGTCAAAATAAAACAATCCCAATGAGAGAAAATTATCACGACCATGAAAAAACCACAAAGAAGGGCAAAGGAAATCATATTCAGCAAAATGACATCAAACACAAAGTAACCACACAATGCATGGAGACATGCAAAGCATAACAACGGCAAAAAATAGAAATATACTCCAAAAAATTTTAAAGCAACAGGTCGCATGGTGGTTAGAACTCTTGCTTCACAGTGAGATGGTGTTGGGTTCAAATTCTGGCCTGCCCAGAGTTTAATGTGGAATTTAATGAATGTTCTTCCAGTGTGCATGAGTTTCTTCCTAAACTCCAGTTTACTCCCACAGTCCAGAAACATGCATGTGAGAGTTATTAGTGACTTGTATTTGATTTAATGGTTAGCGCTCTCTCCTCACAGGAAGGTCTGGGTTCACATACCCGTTGGGCTTTTCTGTGTCCAAAAAAATATGTGAGGCTCATTGGTGATAGTCATAATGTGAGTGTGTGTGTGTGTTTGTCCTGTGGTTGACGGTCCAGGATGTAACCTGCATTTACCCATCGTTAGCTGGGATTGGCTGCAGTGCCCTGCGCTCTGCACAGGATAAAAAGGTATAGAAGATGAAATCCATGGAATATTTCACTCTATATAACAGATATTTACTTCTCAAAATTCTATTCCATAAAAAATAATAAGACAGTAATAAGACATTACACTGTAAAGAAAGAATTCCCCTCTGTTCTGTTCTGTTCTGTTCTGTTCTGTTCTGTTCCGTTCTGTTCCGTTCCGTTCCGTTCCGTTCCGTTCCGTTCTGTATAAAAGAATTATGATAAAACTGAAGCTTTTATTCTGAAGTAAACCGGAAGCAGCTCAGCTTTTTCTCCCGAACGGTTTCTTCTTCCGGTGTCATGGCTTCTTCCTGAAGTCTAAAGCTAAACTTTCGGTTTGTTACAAACTTCGTGGTCATGGCGACGTTTTTTGGAGAAGTGCTGTCGGTGTTTTCTCGCGCTGTGGAGGAGGACGAAGAGGAGGACATAGAGGAGAACGAAGAAGACGAACAAATCCGCAGAGAGCTGGAAGAAAAGAGGTAAAAGCAAACAAACCGACAGCTTAGCATGGAAGTGACAGCGCAGAAAGCGTGAGAGATGGAGATGAACAAATCTGTTAAATTCACAAAACTGAACCAGAGAGACATCAAACAAGGATGTATATCTAATGTTTGGGTGTTTTAAGGCTCTATTTGACAGAAAGATCGTGAAAGATACTAGAAAGTTGCTCTAGTTTTAACTTATGTGCAGTGATGGAAATGAAAATTTACTGTTACCGATAAAACCTTCTTTAACCAAGAAAGTCTTGTTAAATTACCTAATTAGTTATATTAGTGAAGATATTAAACGTCTTATCTTCAAATTCATAATCTTGGGGTTTGAATTTTAATTGAAATTGAGTGAAGACTTTGTTAAACTAATGGAGTAGATTACGGGGTTTCAAACATTTATGAATTTTCAGGTTTTGCTAATTATATTTTTCAAAAACCTGAGAATTCCTAACTAATTCCTTCCACATATGGTTACTAGATTTCCTCATGAATCTTGGTGAAATTCCTTTTTTCGCATGTCACCATCCTATTTCTAGGAGGCCCTGGGCAGCCGCATCAGGGTGCTGATGGGGGTCAAGGGTCATTCTCAGTGACCCACAGTGGTATCTTGTCCACTACTGCTCTCAAATATAAAATTGTTCATTGAGACACCACAACTTTGTATAAAACGTCCTTACCTGCCACTTATGTGTGATAAAATATGTTAGAATTTTGCCAGAAATCACATAGATTTCAAGGTTCCGACAGCTGACAGTGAAACAGAGCCTTCCAGCTCAGTGTACATGTGGACTCAAATCTTCTACCTTCACCCCACATGATGCTCAATCAAAAAAAAAAAAATCCTCTTAAAGCTGCTTCTCTTCATCCATCCGTTGTAATTCTTCACCAGGGAGGTTCGTCTGCACTGGAGCCCGGAAGTGTCAGAGTCTCTGAGGTCTGGAAACAAGCTGCAGTGCTCAGACTTCATCCTCGCCGTGGGACCCAACGCTGCCAGTGAGTAGCTGCCAACTTTCCTTTCTGCTACATCGCCTGTGATGGGTCCATCCACCAGCTCAGCCAATATTATCACAGATCAAATTAATGTTTTACGATCCTCTTCTGGAAACCGGGGCGGAGTCTGCGGGTCATAGATATTTCCTTGAGTGGCAGCGAGAATAGTGTTTTTTCTTCTTTTGCTTTTGGCTTTTACAGTTAATAAGAACATACAAACTGGGGTCTGCTGTGAACTACATGTGATTGTTTTTCCTGCGATTTGTCTTCACATTTAGACACATGGAGGCCGGAGGCAGCACATCGTTAGGCTGTCTGTCTCAACACACTGTGGGGTGTGAGTCGCCTTTAGAGCAGCTTCTAGAAATATTGTTCAAGAACAGTCCGTGGTGTGTTCACTGACTTTCTTCAGTTAAAAGAATTGGAACATAAAGAAGTGCGCATATTTAACTATATCAATGTCCTGCCATGGTAAATCTTTAATACCGGCCTGAGCTCCTTCACCTATCGGAATATTTATTGACATTAAAGGAGCAACTCTCCATCCGATTATTTATAACTACAATCCCTCCACGTTAATTTTCACCCTTGAAGGGTGCTTTTTTTGTGAGTGCAGCATCAGTTGAATTTTTTATTATCTAATTTCTCGACAGCCCTCACTATTGTACAGTCATTCAAATAAGTGTGATTTAAAAATAAAATCATCATGAGCCTTAATCCTATGCTCTGATCAGACGACCACAGAGCCTTGTAATATACTAAACTGGAGTTTGTGGGATTAAAAGGATATTTTAATAGCAGGACAAAAAGGAATCTTGTCAATTTCAGTGGAAGGATGATGGACCAACACAACATAGACTCGAATCTTAAGTCACAATTCTTAAACTGTACGACATGCATGAAGCTACGACACATGTGACACTGTAGTCACATGATTTAGTTCCAAAAAAAAGCAGGTTTTCAGTTAACATCAGGTATGTAAACCACGTTTATGTAATGTCCGAACTAAACAGAAGCACCAATATATGTACGGATTTGAAAGAAAATGCTGAAGTAACCAATTACCTTTCAAGCTCTTTTTGAAAACATTTTGAATTCCACTGAGGTGCTACCTGATTAAATTTGAGTATCATCAGGATAAAACAAGTTTCAGATGTGACTTCTGAGTGTCAAGGCTGTGAGGAAAATGTGTTCCAATACCTAGCTGAGAGTATTTCAGCCCATGTTGAGAAACTTGATGAGGAAGTAGTGCAGCGTACTGTAGATTAGAGGAAGGATTTATAGTCTTACCACCGCCCGGGGGGCTGTGAGTCTGATCTCATGTTCGCCCTGAGCGACGAGGTTGGTTTTCTATCTCCAGTCACCTGCAGGAAGGTCTCAAGCTACAGTTGAACTCATCAGGGGGGGAAATATTCACACACTTATCCACAGAAGTAGCTGATAAAAACATCTCCTGCTGGACAGGCTGGATTTATTTATTCATAATGAGCAACAACACTCGTTATGGGATGTGATGAATGCACAAACTACAATTTCCAGGTTCTTAGCCGAACAGATTTGGCGAATCCATCCGTCTTCATTGCCCACTTTATCTAACTGAGCAGCGTGGGGTGCTGGAGCCAGTCCCAGCCCACTGTGGGTGACGGATAATTACACACACTCACACCTACGGGCAATTTACGGCCATCAATTGGCCATAACCAGCATGTTTTTGGACGGTGAGAGGGCACCTGAGAAAACCCACGCTGTGCTCAAGGAGACCTGACACAGAACGGACTGAAGATTATCCCGCCATGAATCAACTCTGCTAATCACTGGACTGTTTATTGTGCGGCCCGTAAAAATGAGATAAACGTTTATTATTCCAATGCTTCCATCTGATGGATATGAAAACTTTTCTAACCCTTTACAGTGGATTGACAGTCGATTGAGATGAGTGGGAATGAAACAATTTCACCTGAAGATGTTGAAGGATGATCCCAGATTATCAAGACAATCCAAATTTGAGATGTAGCTTCTGTTAAATAGTCTGAAACGGCAGAATCAGATACATGTACTTGTTTTATATGTAAGACAGGCTATTAGACTTCCACAGTAAAATGTGTTGTTTAATAAACATTAGTCTGAATGGGAGCTTCTGAAAACTGACATACTGAATGTTTTTAGTTTTACATGTTCAGAACATTGGAACAAATATGGACTGACTATTTTTTTCTGATTTCTTTTCCAGTTAAGAAATTATCTCCCTGGTCTGTTAAGAAGAAACGGGAAGAATTGCAGAAATTGATTAAATGTTGACAGAGACGTTGATAAAGTCAGCATGTCGAATAAGTAAAGGGTTGATAAGAACAAGGCCGATACCGGGTCAACGTTCTAACTCTCCTCGTGCATTGGAAGGATTTTTTTGGACAAATTGGAGGTCTCAAGTTAGGAGCAGTAAAATCACGCGAGGCAGGATTGATGTCTGATGATGTGTTTTTGATGAGGTGCAGGTTCAAACATTGCAGGAGAGATCTTCATCTCCTCGGTGAAATAAAAGCAGCAGGCTGTGGTCCGGTGTGGGAGCCGTCGCTGAATACTGAGAGGATGTGTCTTTTTGCAGGGTTCCTGTCAGTGTACGTCCTCTCCTCCGCAAACTGGGAAGCCGTCGGACGTGCATCGGTGTGGAACGAGAGGAGCCGGGCAGCAGCCGGGCAGAGCGGCGAGGAGTCGGCGTGCGTCTTCTCCAGACACAAGGACGACCCTTCAGTGAGCGAGAGCGAGACGTTCAAGCATTAAAACGGACTCACTTGTTTATTCACTTTAACGAGGCAAACTCCTGTTTGTCACGCTAGAAATGCATCATAATAGCTGCGCTCGTTCGAGATGACAGATTGAAGAAATGCGAGCAAATTAGCGGAGAAATATCAGGAGTGCAGATGTTTCCATGACAGCAGAAGATAAAAGGAAGTTATAGTTTTTCCCGAAGCCGTTTATGAGCTGGCGACATCCCAGAGCTATTTCCGTCTGGGTTTCACTTCTCCCGTTAGATCATAATGGATCTGATACCAAAGCAATGCAGCACGGTGCATTTCAAGAGAGACAAATCAAACCTCCCCTCTGTGTGTGTGTGTGTGTGTGTGAGTTGTTGAGGATCCTGTCACATGCAAGATGAATGAACTCCAGTATTCTGCAAAAACTGTCAAATGACAGACTTATACCAGAGCAGCGTGAGCTTATTTTTTATCAGCCAGGCCGACGCTCGCACGTGATTTAATCAAGAAAAGCATGCTGAACGGCCGGGTTTGATACTCGGCACGCTGCCGAGGAGGATTCAGATTTATCACAGGTGTCCTGCTGCCTTCAGGTGGCTGCAGCGTGTTAATGTCGTGAGGGAGCGCAGCGGCAGCTGCGGGCGACAGATACGCCAACAGCCAGGCTTCACTTTATAGTCTTTACAGTCCCCGTCGTCACAACCTTCAATTTAATGCTGATCGGGAGTGATTTAATTACTGAAAGCTGTGTTTCTGGGGCTTTTTAACCAGTAAAGAGAGACTGTAGGGCAAGGTTTAGTACCGAGTTACATTTTAGTGACATTTAGTGTAAAAAATCAATTTGTGTTATATGGACTGAAAATATATCAGGATGAGGTCAAATCTTCCTGAGAGACTGAAAATGAAATCGTTTATGCAAAATGAGTCGTTCTGGCACGACAGATTGGCTTCATCATTCAATGGACAAGACAATAAATAAATTGTTTAAAAACGAATATGAAATTTTGTTATTAAAAAAAAACAATCTTATTTTTGAAAAATTTCAAATTAATAAAGCATAAAAGACGATTGTGTAATTATGCATAAAGGCAATTGTTAAACATTGAAATGCCAAAAAAGGTGTCAGAATATTAAAAATTACAACTAAATGTGACGAGTAATATTTGAAGATTTTGACTATTTTACTTTATCCATATGTTTTTTTTTATATATTTTCCTTAAATGTTTTTGTCTTCTGAAAATGCTAAAAAAAAAAAAAAAAAAAAAAAAAAAAAAAAAAAAAAAAAAAAAAAAATATTTTTTTTTTTTTTTTTTTTGCAAACCTGGA
>OMNM01037856.1:10668-25906 GCA_900302745.1 Parablennius parvicornis | reverse complement strand
TTTTGCCTGCAACTAAAGAGAGCAGCACAATATTTGTAACGATTATAGAACAACTGGTCCACGAATGAGAATTCAGAATATTTTGGGAGAAAATTAATCCTGTACAATTTACTTTTACATATTATTTCTAATTGATATTTTATATATGCTTCATATATCTTGTATATGTCCATATATATATATTTAGTATAGTATCACATCGCATCACACTATATGAGACCTGCAGCTCATTAACTGGTCGGAAGGCACATTTACGTGATGCACCTGAACGCATCACTCAAAGCCATCGTCTATGAAACGGCTTTGTAACTTTACGGCTTCGTTGTCTTCAGAAATACATTTATGAAAACTGTAGTTCTAATAACCGGTCTGGGCAGCTGACGATGTTTATGTTTTTGTGTCAAATATACTTAATAATCCTTCCAAATGTGTCAAATATTCCTTGAAATCCAATCCCTTAAATCAATAATGCTGAAAAAGATAGTCACCATTTGGAACACACGCTCCAAAAAGCTGCAGGAACTCTTGACCGGAAGACTTGAAGAGCTCAATACGGAGGAAACGGTATTGATCAGTGCACGAGGAGCCTGCATGACACTCAGCGGCAAGAAACTCAATAAATCCGAGAACCAATAAAAAAAAAAAAGTTTGAACAGACAAAGTATCGCTGTTGATCAGTCAACTGCGTGTTTTCCTGTATTAATGAACGGATTGTTTACTTGTAATGTCGAAGGAAAAACAAATGGAACTGTTGGGATTTCATTTTATTATGTAGTGACCTGAGAAACGCTGCTCAACTGGATCAAATCAGCAGCGGAAACATCTTCAAGTTGTCTTAATTTGGTAAATCTTGTCAGGATTTTGTTAGATTTTGCAGACTTCAGCAGTTTTTACACATTTGATATGGTGCCAGAATATGGTCGGACTGTTACACTCATTTTTAGCTCAGGGGTCACATTCAGATCAATTTCACCTTGAATGGGTCGGACCGGTAAAATATTACTCCAATTATCCTTTTATTTAAACGTTTAAAGTCTTTCTAACATTCTGCCGCTAAATGCAGTGAAAAATCCCCAAAACTTCTCCTATAGCTGTTTGCATTATGGGTTTTATTTTATTTTTTTTTACAAACTCACCCTGACAGCATGGCTTTGCTAATGCTAGTTGTAGTGAATGACCTGGCTTTCAAAATAAAAGCCCCAAACTCCTTTCAAAATAAAAGTCCTTGTTCATCTAAAATTACAATTTTGACTTTTAAAGGGACATTAATCATTTGGCTAGGCTAGGGGTGACCTGGATTTCAAAATAAAAGCCCCAAGCTCCTTCAAAATAAAAGTCCTTGTTCATCTAAAATTACAATTTTGACTTTTAAAGGGACATTAAGTGTTTGGCTAGGCTAGGGGTGACCTGGCTTTCAAAATAAAAGATCCCAATTATTTAAAGAAATAAACTGCTCGTTTATTTAAAATTTCACCAAAACTCTGACAACTTGACACTTTGGGATTAGCCAGATTAGAGGTTAGTTGGCTTTCAAAATAAGAGCCCCCCGCATTTTGGAAAATATGTCCTTTTTTGTTCAAATCTTCCAAATTTATGTTCAATCAATACTTAAATCAGCCAGAGGCCATGATTATTATCAATAACTTCCAGGAACTGACGTCAAACTTAATAAATCAGCACAAGTGAAGCTGATTGCAGTGGTTTCATAAACTCCAGTAAAGAGGGTGAACATTAACTTCTTGGTTTGCTTCCTTTTCTATAAAGCTTGTCTAAGTTGTAGCTCTTTACCGACGTGTTGAAAATACACTTATTTATCAGTTTTCGCAGACCTCTGATGTTTACAGCTGCAGCCTCGCGGTTCAGTTCCACGCGCTCTCATAACGTCACCATGTGTTTAAACTTTTTAGCGACTCGCAGATGAGACTGTGACTCGTCAGTTTCCTGCTTCACATTTCATGTGCCACCAGATTCAGAAAAAGAAGACAAAATGACATAACGTAAATGATTGAGTAAAAAAAACCTTGAATGGGCTTTAAGAGCTGGTTTTTCGAGCCGCGTCTTGTTCTCTGCCTTTGCTGCTGAAGCGTCCTTGAGCGAGAGGCTGGAACCTTGGAGGGCTCCTGATGTGTGCGTGTCGGGGTGGAAACTGAGTGGTTTTTGGATAAAAGTGTCTGGCAGCCTGATGAAATGCAGCACCATTAGCCTCCTCTCCACTCGTAGTCTCGCATCCTGATTTGGTCACTTTTGGTGCGAGTGCACTTACAGACACTTAGTGCCAAACAAACACATGCATCATCTGGATGAAGAGCCTGAGTCTTCACTGTCGATGGGTCTCACACACACACACACACACACACACACACACACACCTGGAGCCATTTGATTGTGCAGCGCAGTGAAAACCTCACTCTCTTCCTCTTTGTGCCGTCTCATCAGTCCTGAACCACTGCCAGGTCCACCGCGTCGCTGCCATTGTTTACCAGTGTTACAGTGATGTCATCGGCCCCGACTCGGTCACCATGGAGACGTACAAGCCTGCGTTAACCAAGCTTGGCAGGTCCATACAGGTGAGTTCTTTTTTCCAATCTAATGGGGCTTTGGAAAAAAGGTCACAAAGGAGCGACGCACACAAGTTCCCCCTCTTTGTTCCCTTTTCAAGTCCCGTTATGAAACTACAAGTTTCATGGAGGAGAAGCTGGAAGACGTTCAGTTGTTAAGAATCGTAACACAACTTAGAAACATGAGTTTTTGCAGAATCTCTTTAAGGTTTTTTTGACTGCCAGTTTGAACTCTTTCAGCTTCGTTTAAGAGAAATCACATTTCATTTTCATGCATCGCTTTGAGAAAAAAAAAAAAAAATAGGTGACTCAAATTGCCTCAAACCCCACGAGCTTTGACGCCTGTTACCATGGAGAAGAGGTCAAATCAGAAAGGCAGTGAAACGAGAGCAGCTCTTTGATTTCATGACCAGAATTCGGCAGATTGTGGCTCAGAATCGTGATATTTGTGGTTTCAGTTTTCATTTACATTTTTTAAATATATTTTAAGCTCAGTTTTGAGAGTCAGAGATAAATCAATTTGCACTTTTTTTATAATGTATTTAAAAAATATTTATTTTGAAGGGTTCTGATGAATTAACTGGTAAATATTATTAGCAGTAACTCTTGAACCTTTGTTAAATAAAGAGGAAACAAGTATGTTATTCCACATATTGTTGATAGGAGATAAACACCTTTTTAAAAAAACACATTTGAAACACAAACACTTTAGAAACTATTATTCCCATGGAATAATGTCTATAGTTCGATGAAGCTCGACATAAAGAAATGCATGATACCTGTTTGTTTATTTATTTCATAGGACAGTGCATATTAATAAACATGGCTGTAAATATGCCAGAATTGGCCACAAGGCTATTTTTCATCCATATTCCCTGAAGTTTTCGCTGCTGTCCTGATTTATTCTTTGTTATAATATCTTGTGTTTCTTTCTCTCCTCAGATGGACCCGTCTCCAAACACAGACATCCTGCGCAAGCTTGTCAGAACCACTGAGATCCAGAGCAATCTTTATATCTGAAAGGTTCCTTGTGCTGTCAAATTCCACTCTATTTTCCTGTCCTAAGATATTGTCTTTCTTTTTAAATAAAGATCAAACTATAGAGACTTGTTTTTAAATCTGCGTGTTTTGATTTACTTTGTCTGTTATTATGTTATGTTGATTTGTATGCTCTTGATCTGAGTTGATAGCTTTTTTTTTTTCAACAGAGTGCTGGATTTGTTGAAATATAATTCTCCCTAACAATTTACCCAATACAAGTAAGGTATTTCTTGGCCCGGTATTCAGTCCTGTGAGTTCCTCTTTATTTTTTATAATTTTTTTGGCAGAGGAGTAACCCGGGCAGTGACCTTTGTTGTGTTTGAAGTAGCTGATAAATAGAATGTATCGTTAGTAGTATATTAGTATAACAACATTAGGTTTTCTGTCTTTTTCGTCTTTTTGTTCGGTCCCTGTGGTGAGTTTGTCAGTTCTCCTCCCGGCCAGGAGGCGGCACTACTGCACCAGTGGACCGTTTGTCATATACCGGAAACACTAAAAGAAGACTCATTCAAAACAAACCGCTGTTTATGAACTTGTTACAGCTTTTTTTCCCTTTTTAAAGTAATTAAACAAAAATACAATTACAGTCGACCGAACAGCTGGGTAATCATACAGCGCCATAATCACTGCTACATACAGTAAATAGAGCTTTAGCTTTCAGTTAGCATCCCTTTCCGTCAGCTAGACTTCCGATGACTTCCACCCGGGTTGAAGCTTCAGTCCACCGGGTTAAAGAGCCCCGGCAGCGACCCCCCAGATCCAGATCCAGATCCAGCAGGGTTCTGGCGGAGAGGAACCCGGCGGTGGTCGCGGTGGGAGCCTGGGTGGAAGATGGACCAGACTTCCTGCAGCACCCGACGGTGAGTTTTGGTGTTTGCTGCTCATTGAGACGCGGTTGTGTTGTTGTTGTCAGGGCCGTTAACGGTAAACTCAGGAGATCCTGCAGGGAAGAGCAACCTCAAAGTGATGTAAAATTACAATATATAGGAGGGAAAATTAAACCCTAAACGTCCCAAGTTGCGTTAAATGTTGAAAACTTGAACAATCACAGTGACTGAAAAGTTTTTCAGTAATAAAAAGACCATTTTACAAATTGATGTTTAACAATTTGTTGTAAAACTACTGAAATTAGATGCACATGACAGAAAACGATAAATGAAATAGCCACTTTAAGCTCCAAAAGAATACAGAAGGATCCAAATTCAACCCCTATAATTCGCCAGTTATCTGAAATACAGTATTTTTCTAATATTACTCAATTTGTAGTTTGTACTAGCAGTACACACAGTGCAGTTACAATGTCAAAGAAGCACAAGCTCACAAGACTCATATGATAATAATGAGACACAATCATAATTATCAAGATTAATAATCTTGATTTTATTGCAATTTTTTCTTGATGCCTTGTCTCACTTTAGGTCGTGGCGTTGGAGACTGAAAGGCTCTTGGCAGAAAAGAGGAGAGAAAATGAAGAAAGTCTTCAGCGGTTTCAGGATGGAGTACGTCACCGTTTGGCTCAGCGAGCCCGAGTCTACCATGAGAGACGACTTCCTCAGAGAGATGGAGTGGTAAATAAACATTATTTTGGATGAATACCATCTTTCTGATGGTCTTTTCAGTCTGACTGCAGCATGCACTAAACACATCGATCAATAAAGAATTGCCAAATGTTATTTTCTACTCTGTACATTGTTTGTGTTATTTAAGGAGCTAGTGAACTGTGGCCTTGGTTTTCTCTCTTATTTATTTCTTTTTGGTTCAGACGACACCAGATAGACAAACCCCACAGTCGCAGTTTGAGGTGTGGGCACACCACCAGTCTGCTGCTGAGGCGCTGACGTCCGCTGCACATCAGAGAATGAAGGAGAGGAGCTCTCAGGAGGTGAGAGGGTGTTGTAAACTTCCATTCATCCTTTGCAAGATGTTTATCCAGACTGGAGTTACAGGGGGCTTGAGACTTGGAGAAAATCTTAATTCTTGTCTATAAAGCTTTGAATAGTCTTGGTGCTCAATAAATCTCAGATTTACTTGTAGGATATGAACCATTCAGACTCCTGAGGTCCTCAGGAAGACATTAACTAAGTGTTTCAGAGTCAGAGGAAACAAGGTGAAGCAGCTTTTAGTTCCTACCTCCTCACCTGTGGAACAAACCTCCTGCTGACACACTCGCTTCTTTGACATCACACTTTAAAAACACTTTCCATTAAACAATAAATGTTGCATATTTCATTACCTTTATCTTAATGAGTTTTTACTTTATTTATTATCCTTTGTTATACCTTTCTTAATGGCTTCATTTTAATGTGTTTCCCTTATTTCCCTGAAATGCTCTGTTAACCGCTTTGTGTCTGAATGCCATCGAAATAAATTAGCCTTGTCTTCAACTTTCCCTCCGCCCGTCCTTATAATCCCATTATGAATGTAATCATTTCCTTCTGATTGTTTTTCTGTCAAAGCACTTTGCAAAATGTTGTTTCCAAGAGTTGCTCTCTGAACATTCGATGATGATGATGATGGAGCAGTCCAGTTTGGAAAAATGATCATATCTAAGATTTCTTTTTTTTTTTTTCTCCTGTGAGGTTTGAAAGATCTTTGGATTAACTTTGGTGTGACAGGAAGTGGATGAATCAGAACTAGTTGACCTTTATGATGAGTGCTTTGGAGTTAATGTGTGAATTGAATGTGACACTTTACTTCTGGCTGTGGAGTTGAGGATGTCGTCTCTGTTATCAAATGGTATGGCCTCACACATTTGTCAAAGTTTTTATTCCAATTTAACATTTAGCGTCTTCAAGACTTGAAGCAGGAGTTGTTTTTCTTGGGTGATGAGTGTGAAGGATATTTCTGTTCCAATGACTTTGTTGTTTCCATGAGTGATTTCTCGAGTGACTGTGAGTCATTGACTGTGTCGTTTTATTTTTCCAGTCCACTGAAAGCATGAGGCGGGTCAGACTCAGACTGGCGGCCTGTCGAGTGATCCCGCATGAGGACACGACGTCAAACCTTCCTGGAGGAGAGTGGAACGTCACTCCCACCCGACATGTGAGTGTCTGCGTCTCTGCTTCCTCTTGAAATACACTTCCTGTATGTGTGTGTGTGTGTGTGTGTGTGTGTGTGTGTGTGCGCGTTGTTGCATGTAGAGATTATATTTTAATACATTTCCCTCTGCTCCCAACAGAGAGCTGAGGAGGAAAGAGATGACGATGATGTTCTCTTCACCAGTCCTCATGATTGTCCTCTTGTTCAGCAGAAGGTGAATGAACCCCCAGCATGCAGAAGCACCATTCTTTCATTTTTTTTTTTTTAATGCAGTTCAGCTCACTTAGAGTCATGAGGGGGGCTCTTCTTCTCCTGTCAGACATCAGGTCACAGAACATGCAAGTCCTCGGACTGTAAAACCTGTAAAAACTTTACGCGCAACTTTACTTTTGGTTTATTTTATGTGTTTTGTAGGAATGCAACAAATTACAATATTTTTTTTTGTTTGTGTGCAAATGGAAAAATGATAGATTTACCCCAAAATAACATTCACGTTTCTATTAACTGCACCTTCAGGTTACTGGACTGAAACCTGAAAAGTGCTGTACACAATGAGGGAATTAAAACAGAATAGGAGCTAAAACTATAAAATACAACTAAAACAGGATTAAAAAAAAAAAGACTAAAATAGAAACTCAAGAAACCATAAAAACAGTAAAAATAAATAAAATAAGACGGATAGAAATGTATAAAATGAAGGAAGACCTCAAGAGATGAATTGATATTATCCATTAGCCTTAATCTCAGATCTAATTCAGACAAAAATAAAAAGTATTTTATTCACTTATACTTCTATTTATTTCCCTGCTTTATCCCTCTGCTATAGAGGAAGACAGGTCAGCACAGAGAGAACTACATTAACACCTACGGACGATTTGGAGCCACAAACTAAACTTAAATGCATGTCTTTGGAATTTGTGAGAAAACCAAAGTACACAAATATTCTACTGGATCAACATATCAGACCGTCGGATATTAGAGAAGAAACGCTGTGATGGATCTTGTCAGATAAAATCTAAAGTGAGTCTGAAGTGCAGCTTGTGGTTTTCGGCAGATTCACCAAAGTGGAAACAAATGTCGAGATTTTCTGAATGTATTTTTCAGTCATTTGGCGGTAAAAGTAAAAGCAGTTTACAGTACATGACTGCAGAATCGGGCCTGTTATTCAGAGCAGCCGTGCTCAGCTTCGTCGGCTGGATCTTAAAGGAATAAAGGCCAAGTGCAGGACGCCCGTCGTCCACTCGTAACCTTCCAGGGTTCAAAGTTTAGGAATATGTTATCGTCAGGGTGAAACTGGGACACGTCGTGTTGTGAAACACAGTTTACGGTGTTGTCTTTGACTTTTTTCACATGACTGGAGCATTGTGCAGGAGGTGAATGATAAATGCATCCACATCCCTCCGTTTCATGATTCACTGCATGTTCACGCCGCTAAAGAGGAACAACGGAGCAGTTTATAGTCGGGCTTTGAAGCACAACGTCTCTCTTCTCTGTGAAAACCGTGGGCTGCATGTTCTTCACCGCGAGATGATGAAAACCTGTTTGCACACAAGCTCACTGAGTCCACAGCTCCCTAAAACTCAGAAATGTAATGTTCAACAGAGACTCAATGTCGTGTTTTTTTTTTTTTGTTTGTTTTTTGTGAAACCTTTTTGTGAAACCACCAAAGTGTTTTGTTTCTTCTTTCCGTTTGTTAGAAACAAATCATGATCCGTTAAACATGAGTGTCTATTCAGAGACGACTCTAGTGTGCAAATACCGTTAAAGAAAATAAGAAGACAATGTTTATCCAACTGTTTTAGCCATTTGACATGTTTTATTATTTATTATTTCTGGGGCTAATATTTCAACTCTACATCAAAAGGAAGATTCAGCAGAGTGTCTAACTCTTCCCTGTAAATAGTCTTTGCTGTGTTTTGGTTCATTTCATCCTTTCTGTGAGTATAATTAGTCACTGGCTCGGAGGGTAGAGCGATCGTCTCCAAATTATTATGAAATTGTGGTGCATGTATGCTAAATAGAGCTCAGATAAACTGTGCAACTCATGTTTCAGGCAAGTGGATATTCATTGTGGGAAAGTGACAAATCCCACCCTGATCGGGGTTTGAAGTCCAGCCCCGCTGTCCCCCCGGTGCTGTGGCCGCTGACTGGCCAAGAAGAACTGAAGAGACAGGTAAGACGTATGCACCCAGCTTTGACTCTCCCCTGTCGGAGCGCACGTTTCAAATCGCCCGTCGTGTGTCCGCAGCGTCAGTCTCAGTTCCTGATGCACCGCCGGCTGGCCATGAACTCTGAGAGAGAGCAAGTGAAGGAGAACCAACAGCACAGGAAACACCTGAGACGAACAGCAGGGTGATTTTTTTTTTTATTATTTTTTTAAATCTCAATCTTCTCCATAATGGCCTTCATGTTGAAGTGTTTGAAAGCTGCAGCCTGGAAATGACCCCCTGTTCTTTGTGAAGGATCAAAGCCGAGAAGGAGCGGGTCCGACTGGAGGAGGAGAGGCGTCTGGAAGAAGCTCGGCAGCTGGAAGAGGCCCGGCAGAGGCTGCAGGAGAGAGAGCTGCTGATTCTGGAGCGACTGAGGCTGGAGGAGGAGGAGGAGAGAGAGCAGGAGCTGCAGAGGAGGAGGAGGAGGCAGGACAAAGGCAAAGTCGCTACGAGGTGAACAGTTTAGATTCATTTCAGTCAACCAAGAGGATTTTCTTTTATGCTTTAATGTGAATATTCAGTCCAGCTGTGACTGGGAGGTGTTCAGTCCATCCTAGACCAGAGGTCTGCAGCCTTTCTCACCAAAACAAATCATCCGGAGCTCCAAGGCATGTTTCAGTTTTAAAATGAAGGTGACGCTGCTCATGAAGTCGAATATATATAGTTTTTTGCTACACACAAAAATAGAATCTTCATTTGGATTTATGACATCTTGAACTACAGTTTTGCACAGGAGACAATTCAGTACATCTTAAGCCGTTTTGTACTTTTCTGAAGGGGTGGTTTCGCTATTATTTTATCCTGTTTACGTATTCTAGTGGCTTACATTATTTATTTTTAGCCATTGTGCCTTTTTTTTCTTTTTAAAATTTAGTTTTTGTCATTTTTAACAGTTTTACCATTTGACTTTTTAGCAATATTTTAGTCTTTTTGCTTGTTGTAGCGACACTTATTGTTATTACTTCAACATAAAGCTGATTTTAATGAAACATTCTGGTGCCAAATACAGTGATCTGCCCAAAGAAGTGTCTCATACAGCTGTTGCATTAATGGTGTTTTTTACAAACTCTCCATGACAACGTGGTTTTCAGGTGAGTTTAATAGCAACGAGGTAGCTGTCCTTCATTTCGGCGACGTCTCAGCTCGGGTCTCATGGTTTTGCTGTGGCTGCTACTCTAAAGACACTCGTCAAAAAATTCATGTTTTCTTTCAATGTCTACATTTTGACATAGTACATTTTTATACACTAAAAAAAATGAGATAACATGACACAGTATAACATAGTATTAAATAATACAATATTATAGCATCATTTGATTCGTATCAAAACAACAGCGTCACTCACCTTTATTCTATTATTATTATTAACTTAGTGATGCTGACACTGTTGTGTCATTTCTTATCTTTGGTGTGGCTCAAACAGAACAACACGTGTACACACTGGAACAAATAAGGGAGTAGTTCTCCTCCAGTAAAGCTGATATATGGACTGTGTGCGTTGTGTGCAGGTTCGTGGAGGCTCTGAGAGCTCAGATGAAGGAGCGGCTGTCTCACACGAATCTGGAGCTTCCTCCCCTCTGCTGCTGCGCCTCCTCTTTCTGGGACTCCCATCCTGACACCTGCGCCAACAACTGTGTCTTCCACAACAATCCCAAAGGTAGAAACACGCACGCACACACACAGCAGACGAGCGTGTACGTCAACGTTAAAGACGGTAACGCTTGTTTCTCCGACAGCGTACGCCCAGGCGCTACATTCAACAGTGGTGAGTTTGGAATTGCAGTAAAGGAACCAGATGAGCTGCAGCGGAAACTTCGGGATTGAAAACAAACATCTTTCAAACTCCGATTCAAATGAACTCTTGACTTCATCATGTGTTCTATTGTCGCGTTTCGTCTTCTACTCTGCGGGTCCTCTGATGTTTCTTTGACGTGCGGTAGCAGGTTAGAACTTTAACTTTTAACTCAAATGTTTTAAACTCTGCAAGATTACTGGACATATTTATTCAGATATTCATCTCACATCCTGGTGGTTTTTTAAGCCTTCTGTCTTTATAGGAAAGTACTGCGAATGTTGCTGTTTCAGCCGCTGTGCCTCACACACAAACCCACAGAGGTCCCATATGGTTTTTGCTGCACACAAAAAAAATACAGTTTCAATAATGGGTTTTTATAGTATTGCACTCTCAAGTTTCAATATTTTTTAAGGTTTTTTTGTGTATTTTAAATTGATTTTTTTTCCACATGATTATAGAATGTCAGGACCAGACTCTAAGTAGTCTAGTTATGTGGGATTTAATCAGAACTGCTGCTTAACAGATGTGGTTTTAAAATCAAATGTGTTTTTTTTTAATAAATATGAATGTTGGAAACTGAGGTGGAGATTTTTTGTTTTAAGTTGGATTCTGCCAATCGAAACACTTTTTAGTATTTCAGTTCATCAGCATATCAGTTTATGATCGCGTTGTTGAAACTTTAACAAAAAGGTTCCAAGGTATATTTTGGCTCCTCAAGAGAACATTTTCTAATTTAAGCTGAACTTTAACTATAAACCTTTCTTTAAAGTGAGAGCATTGGTTGATCTTAGATGACTGAAATATACAAAATCTAAGACGAATGAATGTGGAGCTGAACTTTTCAGCTTCTTTTTTACTTTTTAACTGTTATTCAACAGCTTTACATGACAATTTATATTTTGACCGTTGGTCAAGATATTACAAGATATTAACATTAAATTATAGGCCAACATACATTCCATTATTTTATTGTCTTTTATAGAAAGAATTTTTTAATTTCAAATTTATTTTTTAAGTTGTTATAGAAAATCATAATGTTGATGTGGAAGTGGGCGGGGCTACATGTCCTGCGCGGCCTCCTATAGGACGTTACGTGGTGACGTCAGAGGTCTGCGTCACGTCGTCCGGGAGCCTCCGTCTGGAAAATCTTGTGGAATAACAAACTCTGGACGAATATTTTTAATACATTTCTATTCATAACCGGCTCCTTATTAAGGTATCCGTGCGGCGGGAGGTAGGCAGGCTCTTCTAGTCGCTGCGTATAAAGTTAGAGGCTCATTATGGAGAAGAGTTGGATGTTTAAGGAACCTGGTTCCCACCAGGAAACAAGAAGAATAGGAGTCAACATTTAGCCCGCTGGCTTTGTAAAGCCACAAGAAAAGGTCCGGATCAACTCGTAACTACACGTTATTTATTTATTTTTTTCCCCCAAAATCCGCCAGCGGGATCTCGTGTAATACAACCGTAGATAGCCATTTATAAACAGCCCGACTGTGTCTGCTAATACAACTTGAAGGAAATGGCTTTGAGAAAGTGCTGAGTCGAATTTCACCACATCGAAAATGAAGGCTCCGCTCGCTCCCGGCATCAGGCTCATCACCTCCTTCTCCAGAGACAGTTGGTAGGTTTCCCTTATCTTCCTCTCTCAGTCTGAGTCTTTTTCTTCACTTTATCCAACAGCCAGTCAATACAAAGACTTGCTGGCAATGATTAGCTCTCAATCAGTGGGTTTATCACACTGATCCTGAGTTATAATGTTGTTACAGAGTAATTACTCATCTCTCTCGCTCTCTCTGTGCATTTAATTCAACTTTATGGCGATCAAGCTCCTCCAGAAATCCTCTTTAAACTCTCCTCTGTTCTCCAAACATCTCACTTCCATTATGTTTAGGAATTTGCCCAGACAAGAGGCTCTTTATAGTCATATATTTATAGAGAGCCTCACCCTGCAGGCTGCTTTCAGTTCAGTTCTTTGGCTTCTGAATCTGGCATGAATCTGTTTTAATTGAGTATTTGGTAAGGGGCTATAAAGCCTACTAATATGACCTACTGTCAAGATGATCATTCCGTGAAATTATTATTAATTGCTTGTTTTTAAACCATCAGAAAATAAACACGATCTGGGAGATATAGATGTTTTACAGCTCCAGGTTTCTTTCTTCAGTGTGCATCTGTTGTTATTGGTTGTCCATAATCTGTATAAATCAAACTTGTCTGGTTGAAACTGGTAAAAACTGAGAACATTGAACTGTTGGCCTCTTGCTGTCCAGCTTGTTTAGTAATAGATAACACAATATGTATTATTGTACTACACCTGAGCAGGGCAAACAACAATCCTTATACATTTATTGACAGCACTGCAAATAAGACTTTGCTGTCAATATTTGGATACATGCTCCTGCTGCATGTTAGCCCTCCAACCAACTCATTTCTAACTTGGTATTTAATGCCGTTTAAAGTCGTCGTGTCAAGTTAATTGAAGCTCTTTTTCGCACCGCCTTGCTATGTTTCTTGTTGGTGTGATAAAAAAGAGTCATGGGATTTGAAAAACAAAACAAAAAAACACTCTTACATTCTGTTTCAAGAATGAACATTTAAGCAGATGGTGAAGCTGGTATCAGATTTCTTCTACAGAAAAGCTTTTGGCATGAAAACAGCTGATTCCATTTACCAGGCGAAGACGAGATACGAATATTACAGTTGTTCTCCTGTTTTTAAACCTGAGAGTAAATTCACAACAAAGGCAACACTGACATGTGCGTCTTTATTTTTGCAGGTATCGAGGTTTCATTCTCTTTCTGACCTTCCTGTTCTACACTTCCTACCATCTTTCACGCAAACCCATCAGCATCGTTAAGGTGAGTCTTTTTGACATCCGGCACGGCGGCTGATTGATGTGAGACGTGTCGGTGACTTTTTAACTCCTGATTGAGATGATCGAGTTCTACGGGTTCCTGCGGAGGAACCAGTCGTTCATTCGAATCACAGAAAGATCTCGTTCAACCTCTTTGAAATATTTGATTAAAGCCTTTTTATTAGAATACTGAGAGTCTGGCGTGACCCCTGTTGTTTGCATTGTAATGTCAACACAGACTTGAAGGACTATCTGCTCCTTTTTGCTTTCAACCTGTCTTGTAGCCTTTTTTTGTTTAAGTTGACTTCTTTTCTTTTCCGCTTCGCTCTCAGGGTGAGCTGCACAGAAACTGCTCCAACGTCATTCCACCGGCCGACTTGAACATCACCAACAATGTCACCTGGTGTGACTGGCAGCCCTTCGGTAGGTCTGAGAGGCGATACAGGCTGAGCACGTGGGACTCATCACAGGCACGGATAAAATAGAATAAGTTAAATGATAATATAAATAAGTCTGAGGAACAGACTCCAGTGGAAATAAATAAAGAAGCCCGATGCTTGTGAAGGAAGTGGCGGAAACCGATGCTAAAAGTACATGAGTATATTTAAAAAAAACAAAACAACAACTCTTAAAGAGACATATCAGGAGACCATCACTTCATGGTACACAAACTTTACAACAAATTCAAGATGACAGATTATGAGAATAAAAAGGTTTTGATATGAAGAAGACTTGCTTTCAAAGGGTTAATCAGTAAACTTTGTGCTGAATCTAAGTATACAAACCAGAAAAGACAGTTAAAAAAGAATCCTAGTAGCACCTGTTGTGTGAAATATGAGTAATAGACTTATGGGAGGGAATCTGACCTACTGAGTTCATAAACAACAGAAAGTAGGTCGACTGTTTCTACAGTGGTTGGCGATAGTGTGTTTTCAGGTTTGTTATCAGTGTTATCAACTTCTGGTAAACGTTACTGGACTTCCAATCATTGTATTAAAATGTCTGTTTTCAACTTTTCCTGGTAGTTGAATATGATAAAACACTTCCAGCAAAGCAGAAAATAACAACTCCAAAGACTCCAGAAAGAAGAAACGATCCAGTTTTCTAAATGGTGATGTTGTTTTATCTGCGTTCTCTGTGTAGATCAGGATAACTACCAGACGTTGTTCGGGGTGCTGGATAACTCCTTCCTGGTGGCCTACGCCATCGGCATGTTTTTCAGGTGCGTCTCTTCGCCGCTGGCTCCTTTTCTTTCCGTTGTCAGCGGGACTCATTGTGGTTTCTCCTCAGCGGGATATTCGGGGAGCGCCTGTCGCTGCGGTACTACCTGAGCTTTGGGATGGTGATGAGCGGACTGTTCACGTCTCTGTTCGGACTCGGGTTCTACTGGAACATCCACTCGTTGGGTTATTACGCCTTCGTCCAGGTGAACACGGACTCTGGGCTCCTCAGCAAGTCAGAGAGTCGACAGACCTCGACAAGCTGTTTCCTCTTGTTAGTCTCCATACGACCGCAGGAAGACGATGCTTTGTTCAGTCCAGCTCTCCTGACATCTCTCCGGGCTGCTTGTGTCACCTCAACTAAAATGACTTTCGCAGCCCCGCTTTAAATCTACAGAGATTTCAAAAGCCATCAGTTTTCTCGGGCAGATACACGATTTAAAAATCACATTTCAGACAGAAATTGGGAAACAGGGATGTTTTTTTTTTTTTTTTTTTTTTTTTTAAAAAAACCCAAAACA
>OMNM01037856.1:0-10648 GCA_900302745.1 Parablennius parvicornis | reverse complement strand
GAAACAGGTTTTTTTTTTTTTTTTTTTTTTTTTTGCTGACTAAAGCCACACACGAGCCGGACTTCACTGCTGGCTCAGCTCTAAAAGAAGAAGCACCTTCACTGTGGATGAAATGTCAGTGCCTGACTGCATCCCTGTTTCACTTCTGGTTTTAAAAGTTTTTTTTTTTTTTTTTCAGATTGAACCAGGGCAACACGTGTGTAGGATTAGCGAGCCAGAAATTAGTTATGATATCGAGGGCGGAACAAAGTATCGCAATATCAACAGGCACTGAAGTACAAGACACATGAAGAATAATAGAAAATAGAAAAGTCAAGATATTGTGCTTTTATAATGGTCTTTTGTTAAATGCTCTTATATCGACTCAAAAGCACAGAAAAGTTAGAGAACAAAAAAATCCTCAGAGTTTCCACTCACATCGCGACAAAATCATTGACTATTAAAGTTGATGATGTTAGAAACTACTGTAACTGTGTGTGTATGTGTGAATAGCACCAGGTAATCCAGGAAGCCCAGCACTCTGGTGAAAGTTAGTGAAAGTAAAGTCGGTCACTTCAGACTCCAGGTGCAGGGGCTGATTGTCAGTTCCCCATCAGCCGGCCTCTCCACTAAACCTTCATGCCGACGTGTATTCAAAATCCTGCTTTAACTCTACTAGTAGGAAGAAACTCCAGCTGTAAACGTTTGAGAAATCAGCCTTCATAAAACTAAAATCTGTGATTTCTGTCGAGTCAGCACAGGCCTCATTTCCCACTTCTTCCTTTTTGTTAAAACTGCGGTGATTCTCACGGTGAGTCACATGACGCACAGCCGCGTCACCTGACTGCAGACCTGCTTGTTTGATCTCCCCTCACTCGCTCATTGTGCAGTGAATTAACGCTGACTTTGTCCCCCCCCTCCCCCGCAGATCATGAACGGGCTCATGCAGACCACCGGGTGGCCCGCCGTGGTGGCCTGTGTCGGCAACTGGTTCGGGAAGGGGAAGTGAGTATTGGGGTGCAGGATGCTTCTTCATTTTTCTTTTTTTTTTTTAACCTGCTGACTCAAACACGGACACGTGGAAGAGGGGGGTGGAGTTAGATGTATATCCGCTCCTACAGTAACATAAAAAAAAAAACAAAAAACGGTCACACGTCAGATTAATAGTAGCTGATGAATAAACAGTCACATGAGTTCCTCCCTTTTTCAGCCACATGCACATTTCAAAGCCTTTGGTGGAATTCCAGGAAGTCAGCTGACACGTTCACACGTGAAGCCTGATCAGTGTAAAACTTCCACGTGTTTGTTTGTGTTCATTCACATTCTATAAGATGAATCTCAGGCCTGTGTGGTAATTTTCAGAGATTACAGGCCAACAGAAATGAATTATTTCACGTTTGCGACTTACTTATTGCAGCTTTATGAATCGTGTTTCTGTTTCTCTGAAAACACCAGAAAAGTTTCTGTGACAACACAACGGAATCAAACCTGACGTTAAATGTTTTACGTTTAAAGAATATAAGATGCTACGTTCGAGTCACATTTTTAGTTTGAGAATGACTAAAACTTCCACAGCTTTTATTGTTTCTTCTGGAAGTTTCTGTTTGCACTTTAGGCTGAGTTCTGTGTGCTCTGTGTGTTGGAGGAGACACGTCCACCCTTCAGGATGTTTGCTGCTATTTATTTTTTTTAATTTATTTTCTTGCCTTTGGCAGTCACAAGCTGACACCGAGCTCTCCCAAAATAAATATGAATTGGCTTTATTGCTTTCAAAATGACCCAAATGATTCAGTTATTTGCTGGTATTACACCGAACTGTTCACCTAAAATGCAGGTTTTTTTGGACTGTGGGAGGAAAAAGAGACACTTTTCGGTGAGATTGTTTACCACGGCATCACAGTGTGACCCGAACATCGCCCTCAAAAATGATATTTTACCGGTTGGCTACATTAGAACCTAGCTGGCTTTCAAAATCAAAGACATAAACTTTTTTTTTAAAAAATAAAACTCCTTTTTTGTCTAAACCTTGAAAATCTATATTTTCTCAATATTTAACTCAGCCAGAAGCCATGATTGGGCCGGAGGCCAGAGCCCGAGGTCCCGACCAAGGCTGCTTGCAGCTTTAATTTACATTCGTGTCACTTTAAAAAAAAGGAAAAAAAACCCAGTTGTTTTCCCAGAGATGAACTGCGTCCTCCTGCGTCCTGCTTTGATATTAACACACAGGAATTAGACGGACGTTGATCTGAATCCCCGTTCGTATTGCAGCACGTTAGCCTCTCAGTAGAAGTGTCTGACAGTGTCTGGATCTGCAGGCGCGGCTTCATCATGGGCGTGTGGAACTCCCACACCTCGGTGGGAAACATCCTGGGCTCCCTCATCGCCGGGGCCTTCGTCTCCTCATCGTGGGGGCTGTCCTTCATCGTCCCCGGGATCATCATCGCCTCCACCGGGGTGCTGTGCTTCTTCTTCCTGGTTGAGAGTACGTTTTGTTTTGTTTGGTTTTTGCTTCCCCCTCAGATGGAGATTAATCAAAGACTTCATAAGATCAAATTGATTCTTGTCTTTTTACTCACATTCAGAACCTGAAGATGTGAACTGCACGACCCCTCAGCACCACGTGAGTTATAACAGGAGTGCTGATTCCCTTTCCCACGAAAACAACACTGCATGACTCTTTGTGCGTGGTTCCTGTGCCAGAGTGAACCGGAACCGGAGAACCGCGAGACGGAGCCTCTGCTGCAGAACTCGTCCAGCTCCGAGGGAATCATCAACGGCTCCATCAGCGGCGGCGGCGAGCCCCCGGTGGCCACTGTGGATGAGAGCAAGGCCATCAGCTTCTGCGGGGCTCTCAGCATCCCTGTTAGTGCAAACGCAGCGCTGAAAACTCAGTCTCGAGAGGATCGTGAGGCGTAAACGCTGTTTGAATGGTGTTTATTCTTCTCACAGGGGGTGGTGGAGTTCTCCCTCTGCCTGCTGTTTGCTAAACTGGTCAGCTACACTTTCCTCTACTGGCTCCCGCTCTACATCTCCAATGTCGGTCGGTGTTCACACACACACACACAAAAACACACGTGTTATGGCTTAATGTCACAAAAAAACGTGTTTTTTAATTTGTGTTTCATTTGCAGCACATTTTGATGCAAAAGAAGCAGGAGACATGTCGACACTGTTCGATGTTGGAGGGATTCTGGGTGAGTTGTTAACGATCTATAAATTCTATTTCTTTATCGTAGTTTGCGATCTCTGCATAGCTAACTTGATTTTTTTGGAGGACTTTGCACTCTTTATTTTTTCCCCCCCGATATTTAATAATAACTGTCCCACGTGCACACAAATTAATTTAATAAAATTGTAATTATATTTAAAGTACTAACTTGGATGGATGGATGGATGGATGGATGGATGGATGGATGGATGGATGGATGGATGGATGGATGGATGGATGGATGGATTCAACAATAAAATACACACATACAACAATAAAAGAACAAAAAAAAGAAGCGGATCAGCCTGATTGAAATGAACACTGTTTGTTAGTAAATAAAACATTTCTATTTTTGTATTCTGTAGAAATCTACACAAATAAAACACTTCTAATTTGAAAATCTATAGATACAAAAAAACATACAAAATGTACTAAAAGTCAATATTTAAAATATTTACACATTTCAATAGTGCATTATTACTTTATTGACAGACGTTATATTATTTTGAAAGGACTTTTTAATGCTCATGATTGAAGGATTTGACCCAATATACGGTCCGTGGGCCGAAACCAGCTCAGGAGAAGGTCTAAACGGGACAAACGCGTTGAAAACATACTGGTAATGTGTCCATGCCGGACAGCGCAGATTCAGAAAGAGACATAAAACAAATGTGAGATTCAGAGATCGGTGCTGCGGAAGATTTGGAGTTGGTAAAATTAGGTTATTTATCATTTTAACTGCTCTTATTAATTAAAATCCAATCACATGGCACCTGATATTTGACTTTCAGTTGGTGGCTGCTGAAGGAAATCTGTAGACTCTTTTCCTCCATCAGTGCAGAAACTTGTAATTTAATCCAAAGGGCACGGCTGTAAGTTTCACTCTGAGCGTGCGTCTCTGTGTTCCTACAGGCGGGATCATTGCCGGCGTCATTTCCGACTACACCGGGGGGAGAGCCACCACCTGCTGCGTCATGCTGATCTTCGCCGCCCCGATGGTGAGAGCGTCATCTCATGTGTCAGAGTATTTATACTCGGCGTGAACGTTTGAGGTTATAAAACTAGAAAATGGAATTCATACATGTGGAAACTGGTATTAATGACCTTTGTTTAAGAGAAGTTTTCAATAAAGTTTTGAATCTTCAAACGTGCCTAAAATCCCTCAGGTGACGTTTAGCATGACTAATTTGAAAAAAGTGAACAGTTTTCATGTAAAGATTTAAAACCTGTAAAGTCTATATATGCAGAGAAATTCATTCAAAAATGAATACTGACTGATTATTACCAACTCATGTTCTTATTTATGTCTTTAGATGTAAAGACATATTAGATTATTGGATAATCACCATATGTAATGTTTTTAAATATATATATAAATTTAATTCACCAGTAAAATATTGGTTTCTTTTCTGGCTTCATATTTAATGCTAGCTTTGTTTGGTTGCAGCTTTTCCTCTATAACTTCTTTGGACAGCGGAGTCTCGCCACAACAGTCGGTAAGAATCCTCACGCGTACCTTTTACTGCGTTATCATATTTACATGTCGGACCTTCGCGATGCGTCTCTTAACAGCGTCGGTATATCCGCTGTGTGTGACTCTTCATGGTGAAAACTGTCAACCAGCGCGTCTCAAAACAACAGAACTGGTCTCGTAGGTCTAATTCTGTTCGGTTTATCATCCTGAAGGAATAAAGACGATGCACAATCTGTGGATTTTAAGCTGAAATCCGACCGTGTTGAAGTCAAGAAAGCAATTAGGAAAATCTGTCAGTTAATGAAGGGATTAGAGGAGACTTATTGATGGATTATCGCGCGTTTTGTTTCGCGGTAATAAATCGGACCAGTGTGCAGAGTGGAGATCAATGAGGCTGGACATCGACCGGTCGGTTCATTTTGCAGGATTAACCCTTCGCTGACCTCTCTTTACTGTGCAGGGATGCTGTTAATCTGCGGCGGCCTGGTGAACGGACCCTACGCCCTCATCACCACCGCCGTGTCTGCTGACCTGGTGAGACCAGAGGCATCATGGGAAATATGTCCGGTTTAAAAAAACAACAACAACAACAACAACAAAAAAACCGCTGTCCTCCTCACGTGTTCGTGTGTCCCAACAGGGAACACACGAGAGCCTGAGAGGAAACTCCAGAGCGCTGTCGACAGTCACCGCCATTATCGACGGCACCGGATCAATAGGTAGGGATCAACCGTCACGACCTTTGACTCACATCACTTCTGTTAAGACTGACGCGTTATCGCCAGACCTGCAGCTCCGCTCGGCTCCACACCGTAGACTTTCTAGCTGGTAAACGTCGAGGTTTATTCACACTTCCTGCAATACAAGACATTTATACGTTGGTTGAGCTCGAAGAACTTTATGGAACGTGTGAATCAGATCTTGTTGAATAAAAGAGATGATACTTGTTCTAAATATGATTTAAAGATTTTGTTAGTTTATGTTTTGTAATATTTTGATATTTTTTTTTAATCTTTTCAAACGGATTTCATCTGTTCAAAAAAAATTATTTCAGAATCAGTTTTTTAGTCCATTATTATACTGCAGGTGGCGCCAGTAGAGGTTCATGAGCCGATGACATGAGGAAACTTCTGTGCAGCTTCACCCGCAGTGGAAATGTTGCCTGTTAAGTTTTTTTTGTATTTTTTTTCTTCATTTATGAGTAAAAAAATTATCTAATTGTCAAAAGGCTGCAGCGTTTCTCTCTGAGCCATCCTGAGACATCGGGAGCGGGAAACGGCTCCTTCACACTGGATCAAAAAGCATCAAATAAACGTCTTTAAAGTTGCAAATGAACGTAACATTTTCAACGACTGACCCAAACTAGACATGTGAGCTGCTGACGGGTGAAAGCTCGAGCCGTAGAAAGTCTCTGCAACTGATGAGAATGTAACATTTATGACGATACCACAATTAATTTTTATCTGTATTACTTTAAATCTCACGAAAATGTTTGTAAGTTTGGAATCACTTTTGCTTTAAAGGAATCATTTTTATTCATTTGATCTGCACTGCAACCCTCTGTCCTCCTCCACACTGGTTATAGCAGTAAAGTACCAGTATGTTAATGAATCTGTATTTTAGCAGGAGAATAAACACAATAATGAAAACAACCCACGTGATTCTTTTAAAAGCTCCAGCAGTCGTCAGTCCGGTGTGTCTTTGTTCCCCTTGCAGGCGCCGCGCTGGGTCCTCTGTTCGCCGGCTTGATCTCCCCCACCGGGTGGAACAACGTCTTCTACATGCTCATCTCCGCCGACATCCTGGCCTGCCTGGTCAGAAGCCGCTCTTCATCTCCTCCTCCTCCTCCTCCTCCTCCTCCTCCAGAGGCTCTGAAATCAGCCTCGCTTTGTTTTAACGCCACTTTTTTTCTTGTTTTGCAGTTTCTGTTGAGGCTGGTGTACAAGGAGGTGAGAGGATGGTGTGGACACGCGCCTCGGGCCAGACGGTGAGGATCAACACGGCGCAGGGCCGGGCTTCACGGTTTTCATGAAATTAAAACGATCGATTAGTTCACGGCTGAAAAAAAAGCATCATTTTTGCATTTTTGGCTTCACAGAAGTTTCACTTTTAAATGTGACGATAAAGATGTCCGTTTACATGGAAAACAATGCAGTTTGCGAGCCGGGTCGTGGCGTACATGCACGGTAGTTTCTGTGGGTCAGTAGTTGGAGCGTTTTTGAAGATTTCCACTCTGGGAGCCGTTTTTGCATTTTCAGCGAAGCACAAGGAAAGTCTTGTGTTTTCACTTGAAATGTCTTTAAAAAAGAAAATCTTTCCCTCGGTGTTAGAGTTTAGTATCAATACCGATGTCAGTTTGTGTCCTTCACATTAAATAACGGTCTTTTATTAAAGCAAAAACACTTAATTTATTGTGCTTTCTTTATTCTGTGAGAAAAACAAATAACTTATTCCAATCTGTATGGAAGCGTATTGCATTCACATGAAAAAATAAATATCGACTCAATTAATTATAAAAAATTTGGCTCAGTTTTTCTGAATTAATGAGATAATTATCTCATAAATTCCGAAAAACAAGTCGATTTTTATCGATTTGTCGCTTCCGTAAATCTGCACTTAACGGTCTTAAACAGTCATTTTCTTTCTGTCACGTAAGAAATCGTTTTTAAAACGTCACAGCGTTGAATTAAAGTCCTTCCTTTTCATTGCAGGTTCAAGGAAATCTAAAATACAATGAAAGTGGACTTAAACGATGCCTGGTGAAGGGAAGCAGTGTGAAAGTGAAAGTCCTCTAATCTGCTGGAGTTTTGAAGAACAACTTGAAGCCTTCTTATTGCAAATCATTGATTTAAAAAAATGTCTACATAGAAACGGGATCACTTTTTGTAATATAGATAATCTTATTCAACAGTTTTAATATTCCTTTTATCAATAAAACCTCTTAACTGGACCTTTTCTTGATTTATTTTTTGGTTTTTTACAAACTGTCGTCTTCGTGATATTTGATTCAGATGGCAGTTAGATAATTATTCAAGTTTGAAGAAATCCAGTAAAAACAGTTAAACAGAAAACGGGAGTCGTGTTTATTCATGACTACATTCTGATGATTAATTTAAAAAAAAGGACTCAAAACTTATCTAGAGTTTTGTGTATTGAAATTGTGAAAAATAAAATTCTAAATACTATTAAAAAAATGTTTGCATGGAGTCATATTAGAAAAGTAACTATTACAATTTCTGCTCCGCTAAAACTGACGACTAGCTGCGTATATTTACTCCCTGTGGGCTACACCATTGCCTCTGATCACCTCAATACACCACCTAGTGTCATAAAGCGGTATTGCTTAGAGTCTCAGACCCTTGGTTGGCATGTTAATCTGAGGGATTACCTGCAGCGTAGAACATAAAGTGGTGCATCAGCTCAAGTTTTCAGGTCAAACTGTAGCTAAATAGACTGAATTTTCTTCTTTTAAACACAATAAACTGCAGCAACCCTGTGTCCGTCCTTGTTAAGTGAATGTTAACTACCCCTGGAAAATAGGAAAAGACAAAGAATTGACTGACTTTGAATAAAAGCATTTTTTTTTTTTTTTTTACTCTTTATTCCAAAAAAGTATCTGTTGTTAATCATAAAAGCACAATGCAATGTTCATTCTCACTGGTGGAGGGCGGTGGGGAGGATGAGTTTTTGAATCACAGCAAAAAAATGTCCATAAAACTGCAGCAGGAAATGAAACAGAAGCTCTAAACTGGACCAACAGAGGTCAACACTTACTCACAGATTCTCAGCTCTAAGAAAAAAAATAAAGGAAAAAAAAAAAAGTCTTATTCAAGCAAATATCTACAAGTTCTGGGAGAAACACCAAAGCTCATTACAAACAGGCGTCGTCAGAGGTAACGTCAAAATTAATATGAACATAAATACAAACAATCACAGCTAATAATCATTCAAATGACCAAAGGTTGAAGGCGTTTGTGTGTGTGTGTGTGTTTGCAGCAGATTCAAAAATCAAAGATCTGTCGGTGAGCTGCGTGGCTGAGATGAAGCGGCGACTGCGGCGTGGCGTGATGCAGTCCTCTGCCCGTCTTCTGGGTTCATCCGTGAGTCGGACCGTGGCTTTTTATTCCCGTTCAGGACGGCGGCGTCGAGCTGCTTCGTCTCCTCAGACTAAACACACTTGGTGTGAAACAGTTCAGATCTCTCAGTGATGATACGCAGCAGAGTTCCAGCGGTACCACGACCTGAAAGACGAGACACAGAAACTGATTGTCTGCATTTGGATTGTCGGATGGTTTTATGCTCGGTGCCTCAAACAGCTGTGACAAACACTTCATATGAAAACCTGCACTTTTTTTTTTTTTTTATCATCATTATCGTGATATCATGCACATTGCAACAGCTGGAGAGGTAGTTTTGTACATTTCACTGTATTTTACACCAGAAGGTTTCATTAAAATTGGCTTTACGTTGCGATTTTAGTCTTTTCCAGTGGCACTCATTTGGCTTTTTTTGTGAAAATATTAGACATTTTCATCACGTAAACACATCCCAACAACAAAAAACTTTAAAGTTTTCAATTTAAATCTTATTAAGGCACTATTTCACTGGTCCGGCCCAATCAAGATGTAATTGTGTCGTATCTGAACAAAAATGTAGAAAATTCTAATTACTGCAATAATCAATAACATGACGTCATGGTCACCTGATGTTAAGCTGCTCTGCTCTTAATTTACATTTTCACGGGAAAAAACTCTCAAATTGTGTTCATGTTGTGCCGTCCTGAGCCAATAACAGAAAATGATAAAGAAACTCTGTGGTTACGCGTGAAATCCCCCATTTATTTTTGGGGAGACTTTGTGAAAAAGATTTCCTGAACTTTGTTTCATAGCTGGAAGCCATCTAACTATAGCTACAGATAATTTAAACATACGTTTGAAGTATGGTTTGCACCTTGAAATCCTTTTGTTTCTCTTCATAGTCACGTTTTTACATCCATACATGAACTCGCATGAACCTTCCATTCATCTCTTCCCTCAACTTTACAGTCTCCTGGCTGTTGTCACACCCACACCCACCACTAGAGGGCAGTATACATCTTTTCCTATGGCTGCAGTAGGTGCAGTGCCAGCAGCCTGTGTGTCTGGTGTGCAGTGGACGTTTCCCACCCTGCAGAGCTGTAGGTCGCTGGGTTGACCTGAGACGTTAGCGAGGCCGAGGCCGCCGACAGGCTGTTGGGAGACGCTTCACGGCTCACGCTGTTTGGGGACGAATTTGACGAAACTGGTGGTAAAAAATGAAAGATGGGACACATAATGAGAAGAAATTAGTCGAACGTACTTATGAAGTGTTGATGAATGCGAGTGAAGGTTGAATTAAGACTCACCTCCACCTGAAGTCAGAGGACTGTACGACCGGGAAGCTGAAGGCTGAAAACGGAGTCGGAATACAGCTTCAGTGTGGCGAAAGATTCCTAAACTCGATGATTACACGAGAGACGTCTGTGTTGGCGAGTTTACCATTCTGTTGTTGTAGCTGTGAGGTTTGACGGGTAAACCAGCCACGGGGCAGTAAATCCTTTTCTCCTTCTGACGCCGGTTACAGAACCAAACTCGAACCACCTCCTTCTCCATGGACAGCTGCTCCGAGATCAGGCTGATCTCCTCCGAGTTCGGCTTCGGGTTCTGAGGACGTTCATAGACTTTTTTATCTGAGCTCTGACGGCTTGAACCCACACAGACATCCATTTTTCTCTTTCTGCGAATTCTACATGTTGTCAGGTGCTTGTTTGTGTTTATCTTCCTGTATTTATTACTATTTATCTCTTTATGGTAATTTTTTTCTTTTTTATAATATATAAGTTTATTTTTTCGTCATTTTTTATTTCTTTAAGACACTGATTTTTTATTTAATTCTTTTTTTAATTGTTTGGGTCAGAAGTCTATGTTTTCATGGTCTTTTATTATTTGTGTCATTTGAGGATTTTTCTT
>OMNM01037854.1:0-22543 GCA_900302745.1 Parablennius parvicornis | reverse complement strand
AATGTTAGCCTCTGTGTTTTTCAGTTCATCATCCACCTCTTCATTGCTTCAGCCCTCATCCGCTTTGCATCCTTGCTTTTTCAAGTTTCATTTCCTCCTCAGCTAACAACATCTCTTTCCCTTTAATCTGATTACATTGAGTTACCATATACACAAAATTTTGAGCCAAGGACAAATTAGATTCAGGATTTCAAAGACTAAACGATGGCGTTCAAACCATTTGATTCCTGCTTAGTGCTGACCCCTAGTGGTAAATGAAGGCAGCAGAAAGCCACCAAGCTGAAATCAAACTGAAATCCATATATATTCTAGTTGTAAAGTGTTGTATAGGATGACATAAGAAAACTTGAATCACTTTTTAGTATACACCTAATTGAAAAGACAAAACAGTGTGGGACACTCTAATGTGTTCTTGATTTTAATGAGATCTGTTATTTTTAAAATCTCAGAGCAAACAGAGAGGTACACAGACAATGAGAACAGGCACTTTTATTCCATTATTCTTGCAAGAAGAAACAATGTCACAGTACAAGCTTTACATGATTAAAAATTAGAACACTTTTCTTAAAGGCTGAATTGTTTTGAGAAAGATTCACATGCTTCCTACCAAATCTTTTGGACATAGGTAAAATGTGTTTATTGTGTTGCCTGTAGTATTTCAATTCATTTCAACTTTATTTATACAGCACCAAATACAAAACAGTAATTTCTACATCCATCCATTCCACATGAGCTATAAGAGTGACTGTGGAAAGGAAAAACTGCATAAACCAGAGATGTTACCAATATGAAAACAATGTAAGGGGCGCTATGGTGCCATTTTACCACAAACTTGAGAAAAAAACTAAAAACGTGTAAACGTATTATGTTTGAAGTCTACAAAGATGAGGTCATAAGTAAATGCAACATAGTTAATGTTGCATTAGATGTAAAATAAATGGTTGCTTGAGTGAGAGATAGCAGCAAACATGCCTTTAAAAAAATGAGGCATAAATGCTAAACATCTAAACAAACTTCTTATGGCTCAGTGAACAGAAAGAAAGCCACATGAGCTTCGTAAAACAACATATGTTACGTTTCCATGAGTGCAACACTTTATATGTGTTGTCTTGTTCAGATGAGGATTTTAAGGAAAAATATTCACTTTGGTCATTTTGAGGTTTCAATAGTGATTATGATCAACAAAATGCAAGCCAACACAATAAAAAAAAGTGCTGTTACAGTCATAAATTGATGGATTCACTCATGTGATTCCTTCCTTTTTGACAAAGTGCAGTTCACTGTGTCAAACCCAGGGCAGATCCACTTGTTGCTGAACTGTTTGTATCCCTCAGCATCAATCAGCTTACTGCCTAAACAGAAACAGACAAACATCGCCGGCCTGAGTCAGTAAAATACAGAGCTTCTCCACTGTAACATAATGTGTATGACACACTGCACTCAAAGTGTGAGATAGTCTGATATTTACCATCCATCAGGTTCTGCAGGCTGCAGAAGTTTGTGCCGTTATCTGCTGGATCCTTAGAGAACTCAGACACTGAATCCCCCTGTACAATAGATGGCACACAGGAGCAAAGCTTTCAATCCAGAAATACATGTTATTTGAGGTTTTTATGTGCATAATCTGTCAATATTTGTGTTTGTGAAGTTACACTTACGGTCACTTTACAAACAATTGACTGCTCCAGAAGAAATTGAAGGTCGCTCACTTTCTTTGTTGCTGGAGACGTGTGCGTGGCTTTGATCAGGTAAGGACCGGATGACACGAGCTGGCAACACATTTTCCATAAAGTCTGACTGAAAGTCTCAATTGCCACACAACTCAGAGCTACTGAGGAGGAGCCACACTGTGAGGGTTTCCTGTTTGTGTGTATATGTGTGTGTGTGTCATTGTATAATTGTTGACTGTAAAACTGCTCATGTGGTTGTCGTATCAGTTACTCTTCATCGAAAGAAGCTGTAATATTAAAGTTAAAAGAATAATAATACTGGAGTACGGTTACTATATAGTGTTGGTGACTTCGTTTTTTGTTTTTTTTTCCTATTAAAAGACAATGTCACTCAAGTGTCATCAGTCAATATGAGAAGCAGTTTTCAGAACTTTGAACAACTCGTAGAGTCAATCTGACTCTACAAGTCTTTAAATTAAAAAAAAAAAAAAATTAAGTTATTGGTAGTTTTATTGTATGATGTAAGTAGAAAAGGATGTTTTCTGACCTCATACGAGCATCTCTCTCCAGAGTCCAGACAGCTTTGCTTGATCTGCCAGGCATTGATCTGGTACACCAGCTTTTCATAGACGTCGCTGCATGAAATGTCAAACAGCCTAAACAAAAAGGGGGGTTTTCTCATTAACAATTGTGTTACAAAATCAACAGTCATTCCCACAAAAGATAATTATTATATTATTGGAAAACACCCTCCTTGAATCTGCTAATTCTCATGACTAATGTGAGTCTTCTGAGTCTCCCACATCAAAACTAACAGGCAGGAGAAAAGCTCTAACAGGCATCAACCCCCTTTGAGAGACCATGTGATCTGTTTCCAGTCACATGCTGCTGTTTCTGATCTGGAAACAACAGATGAAGCTCAAACATTACTTATCTAATCACAAAAGTTGTACAATTTAGGAACAAGTCCATTTTGTAACCAGATTAAATCAAGAAAATGACAAATTGATAACTCAAAATTGCCAACTAAATCATGCATGAATAATCCAGAAAGTTCAGTATTACCATTTGATTTTGCACTGTGCTGTGCTGTCTGCCAGAGAAATGGTGAGTGTGGCCCCCAGTATTATAGCCGATGCTAAAAAGAGAAATCTAAGGTCCATCATGAAGGCAGGTGTTAGTGTAGGTCCCTGTCGAGGTGGATGTCAAGCGTCTGGACGTCTTCTGAATGTCTGCAGGATCTGTCCCGGGGGCTTTAAGGAGCAGGACATGGTGTCATGTGGAAAACTGGAAAAATAGCCACATCGATTAAACACGGACCGCTGCATGGAAGGTGAAGTTGTAACAGGAATGTAAGGCAAAACACACAGACACTTATTTTACAATCAGTCACAGCTGGAAGGAATTCATGGTCACCAAAATGAGGCATGTTTATTGTTGTTTGAGAAGAAATCAACATGCTCAGAGGAAGTCTACATACACAAAAGGAGAACATGCAAGCTTCACATACAAAAGCTGACAAGCCTTTTAAATTCTGATGATTTAGTTTGTACTCTCAAACCTGCTGATTTGCCCACATTTTGATAGAACCTGGCTTTAAGGTTAATTTCTTTTCATGTATTGTCAATCTAAAATGTTGTATTTAATAGTAGTTTTAACATTTAAAGAAGCTTAGATGTCATTTTGAATTTAATGATGATGTAAATTAACTCTAAAAGGTTCTGGAATTAGATCTTGAACACTTGTTGACTGTTAATGAGACGTAAACAATAATTTTGACGGGTAATTGAGAAGATTTCCATCAACAGAAACTGCTTTAATATGCAACAGAAAGAGCAGAGGTACATAATACTTCAGAGGGAACAGAAAAGTACATCCTTCTCTTTATTCGCATGCAATATGTATGTAAGAACATGTAACCTAGTTTCCGCGCTTTGCACGTGAATCAGTTACTGATAATAATCTTCAACAGAGGCCTTGACATTGAGTTGAGAGCTTGAGACATTATTCTCTGTTTATATGACTTCCTCCCTCTTCTGTAAATACAGAAATAAAGAAATAACGTTTTGATGACTTTAATTCCGTCTATTAATTAATCTGATCAACCAATCAAAGAGTCAACCTGGTGACTCACATCATCAGGACTCTCGTTAAAAGGTTTTTGGGAGGTTTCAGCCTCTGGTGATTTTCTTCAACGTCAGAGTGAAGTTTACATCCGGGTCCAACCTCTAAATGATTTCATGAAGTGGAAATACAAACTATGTTCATTACACTTTTTATACAAGTATTCTTTTAAGTAGAATCAATAAGAAAAAATTTCTGGAAGTAAACCTCTTTGGGTGCACAAGAGTTACCTCATTCAAAACTGAAGTAAAAGTTTGATTGAGCTCATGAGCCGACTAAACAGTTACCCGAAGGATTGCCACAAGTGCACAACAAACAAGAGATCAAACATGGGCAAAAACTATTAAAGACATATTTAGGTGATTCAATTGGGTTTTTAAAGTGCTCTTCTCACTGTCTGCTGAACTAGACTGGACTGTTACTGGTATTCAGAGACTGTGAAAGAGGAGTGAAATCCATTGTTGTTGTGTGTGTGTTGGATAAGGGAAGGTATGCTGAGAAAAATACACTAAATGTAAGTTTAATACATGGACTCACTCGGGAGCACATGAAGAAAAACATCCAACAAATAGGGTCAGCAGAGGCAGCAGGAAGGTCAAATTTTACTGAAACTGGTTGAAATATAACGTGGAAAAGTGTCCTATCTGCTTCCAAAGAACTTCTGGCTACTTTTGTTGAAAACTAAGAAGAGACTGCTTTATACAAAAGATGTGTCACAACAATTATCTGAGCCAGAACAAAGGAGGAAGGGAAGCCAAATAATCACCATCTGATGTTTTGTTTTGTTTTGTTTTGTTTTGTTTTGTTTTGTTTTGTTTTGTTTTGTTGGGAGGATTATGTGGATGGATAGCCTGGGCTCTCTCATGTCAGTGAGCTCAACACTTTACGTCAGTTTCGGACTGTGAACTTCAATGTGTCGCAACCTGAGTAATTTCTGCTTTCATATTGTATGGGCTGCAAAAAGAGATAAAGTTTACACCGGTATCTAAAAGGGCATGCAATAGTTTTTACTCCATGCTCATAAAATTGCTTCCGATATGTTTTATTTTTTCACTTCTCAAAAATATTTCAGAGATATACAGGGTGATCATATTTTGTCTTAAAAACGTATTTCTTCAAACTTGAGGTTTATTCAGAAATGTCCCTTAAGTTGAATATAGAAGCCTGTGGACAGAGAATTACGTAATAAAACAAAATAATGTGTCTATAACCTGAGACATAAATCAGTGATTCAACTTGAGGAGGCTACCAAAGTGAAATCCAACTTCCATTCACCATGCAGCAGTACCAATCCAAAAACAAGAGAGTACAAACTAGACATGTGAGGGTGAGTTATTGCTAGCTCACATGTAACGGCCATAGTAAATAATCTGTGTGATTGTAATAGTAGCACTGTTTGGTAGCAAAATCTGTATGTTGTTTTCCAGATGGTTCTCCTACCTGAAACCAATCACCGCATACCCTCAGTGGTCATTCGACCAAGCCTCCAAATGGCAGGATGTTATACTTTACCACACAGTGCAGTAGCTGCAGAGATTCAGGACGTTTGAAGAAACATTGAGCTTCCTCTGCAGCAAACTACATCTAGTTATGAGCAAGACAACGCTCCATTAATAGGCCCTGAAGAAAATTGCTACCGGCTCGGAACACAGCGACTGTGTGCTGTTGTGCACGCACAGAGAAGACACTGTTCGGGACAGAACAAATTCGTTTCCCTGATGTCGAGAGAGTCTTGGAAATGTGTGTCTCAACTGAGCACGGGTCAGGGTTCCCACACAGTGTGTTATTGATGGTTTCCACTTACCTCTCATAATACCACAATCTTATCACACTATTTCAAGCCGAATGGCTGGCACGCCATAATTCTTCAAGGTGTTGTTGATGGAAAGGTGGAGAGGGTGGTTTGAATGTGTTTGCTGGACTGCAATGGAGTTTGCCTAATGCTAGTGTTATGAGAGTGTCTTCACCTGGGAGTTAGCCAGCCTGAGGACTGGCTCTTAAAACCATTATATGACACTGGATGGATGACGGCAGAGATCTATGTTCAGCCAAAATTCAGTCAAGCACAGGTAGTCATCAAAAATGCTTTTGCCAGAGGGAGGTGGCCTTGTCTTCCATACTGACTCGCTGTGCTCTGTATAATCTGTTTATAGTCTGTACAGTGGGGGTATGTGAGAGATTCTGTGATACGTGACATTAACTTCTGTTCTAGCTCACTATTGATATCTTTTTTTTTTTCAAAAACTGTCCATTTGCATATACGTGTCTTGGTAATAAGTAGCATTTTTCATAACTAAATAACTAAATGCTAAAAATTTTGAAAAAACCTTTGATATTCTACTCCTAATGTGGTGTGATTTGGTCAACAGCACCATAAATCACGGTTTATGTTAAAATATGGTCAATCCTATCAAACACTAATCCATTATTAGCACAAAAAAAAGGTGCCAGTATGATACAATGTGCAGTGCGTTCTGCTCAGGCATGGTTAAAAATAGGTGGGTCTGTGATGGTGGATGCACACACTTTGGATATCTTGAGGGTGGCATGAAAACTGAGATGCCACATGGGAGCAACATGAAACAGATCCTATTGAGCCAAGCTGTAAATAAGAGTTGGTGTTTTGGATTTACTGATGAATTTTGCTGTTGTGCTCCTTGTTAAAGAAAAGCAGGTTCTACAAAAAATAACTGAAACACTGAGCATTTGGACATGTGCAGTCGAACATTTAGAGGTCATATTAAGGTCATTGACCACCTCCACCATCATTTTCTTTTTGTTTTAAATGTTGATATAATGAAAAAAAAAGATTATTATTACATATATATTTTCTTTTTTTCAAAGGGTTACTAAAAACCACCAGTGCCTGCCGCTCTTTGCGTCCCATCGGGTATCTGGACACTGATAAGGTTTGGCGCATTGACTGCAGCTTCAACACAGACAGAAAACGGCTCTGACCTCCTCTGTGTACTTGTAGACCTTCAACATTTAACTTCTACTCATTTTCTTCACCACAGGGGTGTAACAAATCAAACTTGACCTTGACTGACTAGTTCAGATGAAGCCCAGAACGAATTTGCAGACTGGTATGCACAAGTACATCTGGCAGGCTGATCCAAGACTATAAGTCAACGCAACCAGGTTCTGCAGAGGGGAAGGAAATTCTTACTGTTTGTGCAGATGGAAAGGCCATGTCTTTTTTTTTTTTTTTGGCCGGGGATTACAAACAATGAGTCTCACAAATACAAAGAACAAAACTAACCCTTCAGCTACTAATTTAATGTGATCTCATAAACAGTCATGGTTGCAATAAGCTGCCAGGCAACCAGCATGAGTTCAAAGTGGCTCATCTTCCCTGCACAGCTCTGAAGACTAAAGGCCTCGAGCAGACTCGTCGTTTTCTCCTCATACAAGCAGGTATGTTCAGAGGATCATCCCCACATCTGCTGGCCAGAACTCAATCTTAGAGGACATGAGAGTCACATTTGCTGTTTATTACTGCAGCTGCCAGTGGTAATGCAATTACTAGGGATTAAGGATTCAATTTATCTTCCCAAGACCATCCATTTGTCCTCATAGAGAAACTAATCAGGAGGAGCGATCATAATATACCAGCAGGTGGGGCCAGAGTAACAACCATGAATGATGCTCAGTTGACATATTTGTATTCACAGATGGAATTTTTAGAATGCAAAGTCCATCCAGCATCTCCACTAATTGAATCCCATCTTTATAAGACTTCATTTCACTGCATTTGTGCCCATATGCATTACAAAAAATATCATGTATTTGTTTTTTTGTCACATCAAAATGCACAATTAAGTAATTGATTTCTTTTATATTGCAAACAGTAAATGTACAAATTGTTCTACCAACTGTGTCACGTGTGTCATCATAAGCTTAAGACCAATATCATAAAAACATCATTGTAGTGTACAGCAATATGGCCTAAGCCTAAAGCAATAGAACCTCGATTAGAGACCAACCTTTTGTTTACAATGGCTGTAGCTGTTAGTGTATGTGTGAGCCACTCTTACTGTTTTCCCCATCTTGAATGTTCTCCATCTGAAGTCGGCATGAATGTTAACGACCCTGCCAACCCCCGACTCCAGTAAAGCCGGAATAGAAGTTGAAAGAATGACTGAAGATCTTCAATTCAACAACAAACCACTTTATTTAAAAAAAAAAAAACCATGTCAGGCACTTTTCAATTATGAGTGTATCATAACATGTCCAGCAGCTGTACTAGAATGAGTTAATTAATGGACAAGGCTCGCAACAAAATGTACTTTAACCACCAGCCCTTTCTCATAGGGAAGAGAGATTTTGATTGTTCTCTTCTCCACATATATTACAGTGAAGGGCATTTAAATTTGATGAATTCATGATGTATACATTCAAACTTGAGGTGATGTGTTCCAGTTTGGTGACCATCACTGTCATTCAAAAGTGAACCGCGTATACATTTCTATGGATGGTGGATCGAGACATGCTTTCACGTGCAGGATGATTTACATGAATTGTCCCTTCTGCTTTCAGATACACATATATTTTGTAACAAAGGTGCTACAATCCACGTCTTTAAACGTTTACATTGGGACCCTAATACATTCATTGAGCTTCTCACAGAGCGTTGTGTCAACGTACTGAGCTTATCTTCACTCAGTGGTTTGGGTCTCACAGTTCAACTCCAAGGTTTCACAAACCTATGGAGGAAAATATATTATCTATCTCATCAGTGCTGCGAGAGCCAGGGAGCAGATGCCTCGTCGCATGTGTAGTCCTGCTTTGCATTTTGTCTTCAGACAGTCGAGACTCTGATAAGTCCGTCCCATTAGGCTGTGTCCTTGGTCGTTTCTTTTTTGTAACAGTTCTGACGGTATTAGACCCAAACCGACTTCTGAGTGACTGAAACCGAGCTTTCCAGTAAGTCCGTCTTCTCATCTGAGTAAAGGAACAGAGGGTCTTTGGCGGTGGCCCTTGAGGAGACGAAGCCCAGAGAGTGTCCCGTCTGAAGGACCTCAGTTTCTTCTGGACACTGTGGATGGATACAGACAATCGCAATTTAGTAATGCTGCAATATCACCACAGAATGCATCATTAAAACAGTTCTTCTTGAAGACCTCAATATTCTGTGGCGTTGCTCTTACTTGTATCCTGCGTTCTCCAGATGTTCCATCTTCTGGCACTTTAAATGCATGAATGATAAGAGGCGTTGCTCCTTCTCCATCCTCTGCGATCTGCACCACGCAATCATTTCTTCAATATGGCTTGCGATGAGAGTGAAAGTACCAGCTTTTCTCACTTGTGTTTTAAACCTTAGTTTCCTTTCATCCTTGCGGGTTGTTTCTCGGAGAGCGTTTCCCTAGAGTGCCAGAAAACTGCTATCATTAGCCCTTTGTAATCAATTACAAGATAATATTTGAATAATTAGTGTGGTGTGCTCACATACCTTTTTGAAATTCTTTAAAATCCTAAAAAATGGTATCATGTCGGTGTCATTGGTAAGATCTGGAAAAAAAGTAAGCAATGGTCATGGCATCAGAGATGTCATGCTGCGTCACTGATGAAGAGAAAAGCAAAAGATCAGGGGAAAAAACACATCAGAAAAACTACCTCGCTCAATAGCATCACCAAAGTCTTCAATCTTCTCCTCCTTGACCTTGATTGATGATTTCTTCATCCTGATGTGTTTGGCACGAGGGTGGCGGGTCAGTAAAAAGGCACAGGAGGGACCCAGGAAGTGAGCCATGTCTGCTGGGAGGGAGAACTCCGTGAGGAACGGCATGGGTTGAGCCTGAGCGACGTCTCTGAGGAGGTCGAGGAGTCTCTCGTAGAGAGAAGACAGGCTGACCAGCACACCTCGGAAAATCACCCTGACAAAACACAAAGCACAGGAAAGTTAGACTTTGATGATAAATGCAAAACCAATGTATTTTTCCATCTTTATTTATTTGTTGTGCGTTGTCAACTGACTAGGTAGAGAAAGCCAGATACATTCTGAACAGGTGAGAAGCCCATCACAAAGACACACACACCTTGCTCAGAATTACTTCCACTTACGCAGCAATAAGAGAAAAGACTCACCACAGCCGACTGAGCATGCTGGTTATCACCACATTCAGTATTATAAACTCCTCCCATTTCATCTGCCGCTTTGTGAGTCTGGAACAAATATCAGTTAAGGGGGAAATCACAAGAAGACATGTGTGGAATAAAACTGTTACAAATGCAAGAAGCAGGAGGACCAATGTGTATAACAGTTTCAACTTGAAAGAAAAAAAAAGGATACACAAAGGCTTTGCTGCAGCGATGCAATGTGCAGCTCATCAGCTGGGCGGCTCCCAGTACTTTGAGACAGGTCCACTCCAGCATGGGCTGACTGGGAACCTCACACTCGCCACATCTGAGGGTCACTTTTCTACAAGAAAATAAATAAATATATTACTTTTTTTTTTATTTATGCATATCAGAACAATTTGCAATACTGTTGATGGGATGATGGATGTTATGTGGAGCCAAAAGTGGAAACATTTGGGAATGCAATGCATCAGTGAGTCATAAGTTACTAAACTAAATGCATCTCGTAAACAGAAGTACAGCCTAAAAACTGTAAAAAACATGTAGATCTTCCGCAATACTGTGGGTCTGCTGAGTAGGACAGAGGCAAAGCTCACATACAGAAATACACGATTAAAAAGAAAATGTGTTTTCAACAAAAAACTGTATCTCATCTTTCCTAGCTGCATGATGTCTAAGCTTCAACGATTTTGCTCGACATAGTGCATACATTTTTAATACTGGCTCACGTATATAATGTGTCATATCCAGGACAGTGAGATCTATCACATACGGGTAGATGTGATAAAATGTCATCACAAGGAAAATCTACACCACTGGCATACAAACACCTGATCTCAGGGAAATACACAAATAATTTGACTTTGAGACTTAAAAGTATACACATATATATATATATATATACACATATTCTATGCAAAATATCAGAGTTTCTCTGTGTGAAATATTTGAGTCCATTAATGTTTTCCAAAAGATGTGCAGAAGCAGCATGAACCCTACCTTTGAATCTTACTGGGGCAAACATCCGCCAGCTCCTGCAGGGCAACATCCAGCTTCATGTTCTTCAAGCGGTTTATACATTGTTCGACCTGCAGGGGAGAAGATAGAGATGTGTGGTCAGATCAACTTGTCTCCATGATCCACATATCTGCTACGTTTCCCACGAGTTAACAGTGAGGAGGGTCAGCAGTGTGTGAGGAATAAGCTGTGTGTGTGTGTGTGTTGGGGTGGGGGTCGTCCTGACCTGCTTCAAGCCTTTGTATGTCTTGTTGCCTCTGTAGCTGTTGCTCTGGTTGTACAGAACCTCGTACAGAACTCGGATCTCCGTTTGAAGAATCTCACACCGGATCAGCTTCAGGACCTTCTCGCTTTCCTCCAGCAAGGCCTGAACGTTTGGATCTGAGGACGGAGGCAATAGGCATGGCTTCACACGTGGGTTTACACGCGAGACGTCCCTGCGCGTTATTTCTCGAGCAGACATTAAACGAAGTGGGGGATTTATTAGCCCTCGGACACGGGGACGTACCTGTGGAAGGTGTTGCAGGTATCCGGGCGAAAGAAACGGCGCTGGGAAACGGGATGTGAACCCGGTTCCACAGCTCTGCTGCCATGCTACAACACGCAAAGGAAAATACAGAGCCGGAAGCCAAGCAGCCAATGAGATTCGAGTATGAATCCACGCTCAACACGCGAATGAAAGTACGTCATGAGCGTGTTAAAGGTGCAGTGGCCACACGTTCTTCATTCATTCATAAATCCAGGGATTACGTACACTCACTTGCTGCCGCACAGAAGTGTTTTTAATCCATTTATTTCGGAGAATTTTTTTTCAAAGTATTTCATTGTACTTGTTTGTACATTTTTCACCATTTAATCTGCTCTGTACATTTTTCAATTGAACTATTCTCTTGCTTTTTGATCTGCAGTTTCGTAGTAAATAAATTTGTTTTAACAGAAAATGAATATTGCAATTTACAGAATTTCCCTCTGGGGTTAATGAAGTATTTTCTATTCAATAAAATTTTGTTTATATTTTCCCTCCATACCACACAGCGCCTTTCTTCAACCTTCATTGATTTGTGTCATGTAATATGACGATTGGCCTTTATAATGGTAATGAATGTAAGTTAATGCAGTGTCCTATAAAGTTTAAAAAATTATATCTCAGCTTCCAGATGACAGATATTTTTGTGATGTAGTCCTTCATCATCTCTTTCTTCTGAATCTGGAACGCTTTGTCATCGATCATATTCATCATTAAATGATCTTATCATAATATGATGTTCAGTGACTCTCTTATTGATAGATTCTTTCTTTCCAGCTGGAAATTTTAGAGTCAATGTTTACATCCCATAATAACAAAAGTTAACTTCATCTTAAGTTACAAGGTACTTTGAGGAAGACGATTTATCATGTGTTGCTATAGTCCCTTCATAGAACTCAATGAATCAACTACATATGTAAAGTAAACTTCCCCAAAACATACAGGTCTTTAAAGGCAAGTTCATACAAGTTATCAAATATGCTATGGAATAATACAATAACAGCTGACACAAACAAGAATAGTTTTTTGTCTGTTTGTTTATTAAAAAGATTCAGTCCACAGTAGTTCAGGTTCTGGCAACAACAATATTAAAAAAAGAAAAAAAACAAAAAATAAAAAATAAAGTGTACACCCAAAAATAGCATTGAACAAAATGCCTACATAAAAAAAGGGATAAATAAAAAAAGGGATCTAAAAAAATACAAAATATAGGGAAGTGTTGACTTTCTTTTCTTGGAAATAAGGGGTTTTTTTTCAATTATCTTAGGTAACAGCTTAAACTTTGTTTTGATGGAATAGATTTGTATTTTACAGGAAAGTTTTTTTTTTAATTTGTCAATTAATTAAAGTTGACATTTTTCATGGGAACATCTTATTTTAATGTCAGTGAAACATCAATGGTAGCTATGGTCATCATTGGGGAACCTGATCAATTAAAATCTGTTGCATTTAGAGATTTTCAGTGATTTAATGTGTTCAGAAAAGAAGAAATGTGATGGAATGTTCTGCAATTAAAAAAAGCCCCAAAGCAACGATGGAAATACATAAAATGACTGCAGTTTGTGTGTGTTTGCAGACGGTGTGCTCGGTGAAAGTGAGAAAGCAGCAGGAGTTGTGCTTGGTGAGAAACGTGTCATATTCTTCTCTTTTTCTCCGTATTCAGGCACCAACAGCTGGAGAGATGTTTGGAACAGAAGAGTCTTTTTTAAGACTCTACACATTGATGTGGTGAAACCCTTTAAGGCACAAATTTGATGGAAGTGTTCTTTTTTTGTTTTCTGGTGGTAGGGGGAGGAGCTGTCCTTCTTGAAGCGGTGCCGATGCAGTGAAGGGGCCTCACTTCTTTCTCCTCCTTCACTCCTTTGCTCTACTCTGAGGGGCTGAGAGCATCTGCAAGCAGCTCGGGCCTCAAACATTCAATTGGACACTGGATGTTCTGCAGAAACAGTCAAGAAAAAAAATCTGATGTTTTTGTTTTTCCAAAAGAGCAAAATTCACAAAGTAATCAGGTTAATCCAAAGAACATTTCCTCAATATGTATTCGAGATTTAAGTTAACATTTTCAAATAAAACAACAAACGTAATTCTTCAATGACAAACTGTCATTATTATGGCAGGTTGATATAATTACCAAAGTTCACATATTTCAAAGTTGCTACTCATTACCGAGTGCTTCTGCAATTGAAATTTATATTCAAAATATTTCTCTGCTTTTCTTACCACAATCAGTTTATTTTATCAAACGAGAAAACATTTTTCATGTACTTTGTATTATCTAAGGAATATGTTTTGAATGCCTGGTTAGAATATAATAAATTACAGGTGAAAAATATATATTACCGGTTTTTTTTTTTTTTTTGTTTTTTTTAATGTACTTTACTTGAGTATCTTAACTATGATACTTGCTAGCCTAAGACAATTTAGGTGATATAACACCCCAACTACACTTTTTAATTACTCTCTTAGTCTCATAATATGTAGTAGACACAGAAACTGTGTAAGGAAGTGTAACACGGAACAAAAAGGCAAAATAAAAGGCTAAAAAAAGGGGGGATATTATGCAAGTAGCTTAATCTATGGTATGAAAAATATGTAAAAAATCTTCATGATACATAAGGATATATTTTTATGTAGTGGTGATAAATAAAAATACAAATATCACATTTTATCCAGAAATGTGAATCCAGAAACATTATTTGCTACAAAGTGTTGAAAGATATTAATAAATATGTTATAAAATATAATCACATTTGATATTATATGATATCTTTAAAATTAAATTAAAAAAAAAGAAACTTTTGAGAGTATCATAAAAAAAAATTTTCATGATGAAGTGAAACAGCCAATACCACCTGTCAGGATGAACGTCAACAGTTAAACACAACACGCCCATCAACCGGTTGAATTTCATAACTTATTAAACGTAGCGTAGCAGAAATGACTAACCATTTTGCGTAGAGCGTTCTCTCTGTAGCGGTCAAAAGCATCCGAGTGAACGGGCTGCAGGAGGTCAGCATCCACCTCAGTCTGTGCTCCGGGTCTTCTGCAGTTCTCACATCGCCAGCCCTTCACACAGAGAAGAGAATGCTTTTTAATACGAACACACAGCAAACGGCTGTGAGAATGCACCATGGGATTCTAATTAGTTTAAATCGGAGGTCATGGTATCCCTGAATCTTTTCATTAAAAAAAACCCAACATTACCAGCTTGTGGATTTGAAGATGTTTCACTTCAGATCCAACAGTGTGTGTGCTTGTGTGATTGTCATTAAAGACCAGATGGGATGGAGCCAGAAAGACAGTAATTTGAGTGCCAAACAAGGTTACAGCAGTAAAAAGACAGCATGATGACATAATGTTTCCCTAAGTTGTTTTTTTTTTGTTTAAAGGATGATTATACCAACTCTTTATCAAACAAACTGTATGATAAATGGGATAAAAGGACATTACTCATATAATGCATTTAACTGCTTGAGTGATCTTAACAGACTGGCAGTTGTTTTGAATGTCCTTCACTTGCGGATTATTTTCTGGACAGTGGAATGGAGGATTTCAAATAGTTTTGAGATCGTTTCAAATCAATTAGCAGACTCATAAGCTGTTACAATCTTCTATCTGATCACCTCAGACAGCTCTTTGGATCTCACCATGGTGGTCACTCTCCTTTCAACAGTCAGGAGAATTGCAAACTACATTCCTGAGGTTTAAATAGGATGAGCCTCCTTCAAAATGCCAAGTCACAATGTTCTAATCATTTGCACCTGATGTGATTCAACTATGTGTGATTTTAGCCATTTTAGGTGGGAATAAATGTGAGAGTGTCCTCATTTATTGCAAACCAGAAATTGAATTTTATTTTATTTACATTTTATAGAAAGCTTTTAAAAGTATTGTCTTCCATTTTAATTATTTATTATATGACTCAAAAGTAGTGTTATAAATATCCATTTATGTTAAAAAAAAAAACAAAACACGTATGCTTTTTTTAGGTGGTCCTAATTTATTCACATGACTGTAAATGTTACACTGATGCTTTAGTTAGGAAGTAATTGTTTTGTAATTCTTTCACTTTGCAGCATCATCCTACCACAGATTGAACCTTCTGGTGGCCAGTTTTGGCCCATGCGGCTACCATGTTTGACATTCCTGGCTAATACCTCAGTGTTATCTCACCTGTTGTCCTCCATGGCAGGTACAGGTGCAGATGGCTCCCATGTACTCCTTCTGCCACTGGTTTCCAACCTGGTACATCTTCCCATCGTCATAACATGTCGACTCATCTGGAGAGTGATATTAAATCATAAAACTTCACTTGTTAAGGAAAAGAATATCCAAACGTATATTTGAATGATTTTTCTTATTTTCAATTCATTATAATTTTTGCTTTTTGTCCATTATGTTATAGTCACATAAATAAAGTGGGGAAAAAAACCCATAAAACAACCAAATTATTTTTTTTGTGTGTGTGAATGTTCATCTGCACTTACGTGGTTCACATTTAAACTCTCCCTTGCCGTTGCCCAGACAGGTGCAACTCATCATGTGACCATTCTCAGCATGGCGGTCCCACTTCTCTCCAATACGATAGTTATTCCCATTGTCATGGCACCACTCTGTTGGAGGGAAGAGGAGCACACAGGACAACAAGATACAGGAGGAAGGAAATGATGCACAAAAAAATGCATGAAATAGGAGAGAATTTAGAAGAGATGGGGGAAAAAACAGGTGTGCAGATTGAAACAGACATAGAAAGAAAGGATTTCATTAAAATGTGTTAAAAAAAAAAAACACTGAAAAAAAAGTGGCCTGAGAAGGCTTCATATGATCATGAGTTGTTTTCTGTACAGTGTAACTCATTGTCTGTAACATCTGTATTTCAATCAAAGTCGTGTTCACACACTTATTTATGTTCCCAGTATACTGCACTGCACATCATCTCCCATGATAAACACACAGACCAGACAAAGGACACGTCGAGGAACGAGCTCAGTTTCTGGTATCGTCATATTAGCTTTGGGTGATTTTGCACAATACAAAAAAAACTGAGACTGAGGTTAGGCTATTTCAGAATATTGTGAAATATTCACATATTATAGAGAAGAAGCGGAAAGATCAGCATGGACAGACATTAAGTAACCCATAACATTAATAATAATGATATCAGTAGAACACAACAATATGCACACATTTTAATATTTTTTCTAAAACTGCCCATGCTGATATTTTATTACTGCTTGGTTCTGCACATAAAATCTGTCCTATATGATTCTATGGCTCATGAATTTCAGCTCAGGAATTTATAATGTGTAATACAACCAATCAAACTAACAACTCCTTTCATAAATTCCTCCACATTAGATCACATAGAATTACGCATGTTTAATTCCATGGTGCCTCGCAGGGTGTTTGTAAAGCATGAAGTTATGGGGGGGGTTAATAAGCCACTCACTGGATGAATCACACCTAAAGTGACCACTACCGAGCCCCAGGCAGCGGCACCACAGCTTGAAGCCCGTCTCAGACATGCGCTCCCACTCCGAGCCCACCTCGTGGTAAGTCTGCGTGAACGTATCGAAGCACACATCCCGGTTGGTGGTGGTGGGGACGTCACCTGGGACTGGGATACAGAAAGGACATAGATTAAAAACACAAGTGTAGTGAGTTTCATTGTCTATGTGTTCCCCCTACCCCCCTTTAGGAGAATCTTAGAAGAATTAAAGAAAAAACTTCAGTTGCCTTTTTTAGTCTTATATTTTGTGCATTTTTCATCAAACTCTTTAAATATTTAGGAATTCCGCCTTTTTTTTTTTTGCACTGAAAGTAAAACTACAAAGCTGCAGTACCGGCATTGCCAACAGTTACGACTTCCTCCAGAACTTTCTCCTTGGCTCCGCCCCTCATGGCCTCCACCACAACATTATAAGACGCCCCGGATGTCAGTCCAATCAGTGTCGCGCTGTTGGAAGTGCCTGGAAGACGCATCTGCATATCGAAAAAAACAAAGAGATGAACTAAATCCTGAATCCTTCTTTAGCAGGTTTAAAGATTTGTGTGAACGTGAATACCTGGAAGCCCCCTTCCTCCAGCTGTGTGATGGGATTACAAGACACCTCGTACTCTGATGTGAGGGGGATAGGCTGCCAGGAGATGGTGGTGACCGTCTGAGCTTCTTGGGGAAACTCGGTTTCATTGTCGGGGAAACCGAACGCGAGTCCTGGCAGAGGGCCGTCACTCACCTGATGAGTGAAATGTGATAAAGTGATGTTTGATATTTAAGGAAATCATTTTCAGTATGATTATGCAGATGATTACATTTTGTGGCAGTATTGAGTTCAATCTACGTTGTTTGTTAATGTTTAAAATCCTGATAAGATTTATAATTGCTTTCTGGCACAGTGGTCTGCAACTTCTCATTAAAAAGTGCCACTTTTATCACTTTATCTCCACTAAAAACCTTTTAAACATAAAAGATCACAGCACAACTTATTTATGTAGTTTTGCTCAGTGTATATTCATGACATTTCATGCCTAGAATCTAAAATTATTTAGCCATTTTAGCTTTTGTAACCTTTTATTTATTTATTTATTTTCACTTTTAACCATTTTAGTCAATTTGAACTGATTCTCTTAGTTTGGTTGTTTTAGCCAATTTGACCTTTGACCTATTTATGATTCATTATTGAAAGTTTCAAAAATATGGGCTGTTTGTTTTTGTTTCGTTTTTTTAAGGGGGGGTTCTTTGGCAATTTTAGCATAGTCTTTTTGAAAACAAGTCACACAAAAATAAAATAAAGATAATAATAGGATGAAAATTGTTCTACAATTTTCAGGAATCTTCAGAGAGCCAATACAGGGGAACTAAAGAGCCACACACTTTACATATTCTCAGACATGCATCTTAAAGTTACTTTAAGTTGTAAAAAAAAAAAAAAAAAATATCTGATAGGTGTAGTTTGCAACAAAGAACTCAAGACTTACTCACCTTGACCAAAGGGACTCTGTTTCCATCTGGGCCGGCTGCAGGAATGTATACCAGAGGTTCTCTGAGGGTGGGTCTCTGACCTTCTTTAGGGCCACTAAAGGGCCCATGAAGTCCGTTGTTGGGTCCCAGGCTCTGATACTCCGTGTAAATGTGCTGACCCTGTTGGCCTGGTTGGCTCTGGCCCCCGGTACCAGCCAGGTGGACAGTATTCGTGTCAAAACTGGACAAGAAAAGAATATCAAGGATGAGAACTAGAGATCCAAGTGTCACATATTATGACCAATACGGACAAAACTGCTCCTTAAGATAAACAAGCCACTGACAAAGAAATGTGTCCTAAATGCATTCTAATCATTTCAGTGTGATTATGCAGATGATTACATTTTGTCATTGAAGGACTCGGGAACATCCAAGATGTCAGTTGTGGGTCGGTGAGGAACAGGAAGTTGAGGCAGCTCTGGGACCAGCAGCTGAGGATCTGTTGCCGGTTCTGATTGGACAAGAGACACGCCGACGTAAGTGTTCAGCATTACAAGACCAGTAAATATTTTCATTATCACTAATCCTCTTTTATAAACACCAGGCAACCCATCGGCCTGTCTGTTTTTAATGGAAACAAAGAGGAAAGGTATATTTCCATTTATAATAGACAATTTTCTGGAGGAAAACAAAAAGAGTCAACTTAAAGACAAAAAAAAAAAGTTACTGATCAAACACACGTCATGTTTGCCTGGAAACAGGCCTGGGGCTTTTTATCTGAGGAAATTATAACTACAATCTAGTTGGTTGTACAGTTCTTAAAAGAGCCTCATTAATGGTTGTGATTTAGACATATTGTTCTAAATCAGTTCCAAAATTAACATTTTTGGTAGAAGTTTCCTTTTATTATTGGAACAGACTCATTTGATGCAAATTGTCAAATGTAGTTGCCACCATATAGGACAATACATGCAAGCATTTTATTAATGTCAAAAACAGAGTTAATCAGAGAAGCAACAGGCTTTAGATGGGTTAACTGCATTCTGATTACAGTACATGAGAAAACCAGGAGAGGGCAGCACAGCATAACTATCAACATGTACTGCAGTCATTGTTGGCCTTAAAAAAATAAAAATTGTTAAATGGACAAAAATCATGGCCTCCCTTCAAGTAACCCACATATGGCTTCAATTATTTACTGTGAATATAATGTAAATTCTTGGCAAAACTTCTTAAAGTGGATCATATTATATAAATCATTCAAGACTTACGTGTTCTGGCTTTTCCCACCAGAGGTGTGCTTCTCAAAGAGTTCTGCAGTGCTACGATCTTAATGACGTACTCGGTTCCTGGTTTCAGACCTGGAATCCAAAATTACACCGAGGAGTATAAATCATTTTGTACATTTTGGGAAATGAACGCACTTGTGTCAAAACTCTGTCGTCGCGTACAGCAAATCTCAGACAGACTCACCGTTAATGCTGGCGTAGGACTGGCCTGCGTGGGGTCTTGGGATTAATTCCCGGGGCAAACCACCAGCTTCTTCATATGTGACATAATAACCAGTGACCCGTGGACTGCGGGACAGCTCCCACATGAAGGAGATGCTGGTAGGATTCAGGGAGGTGAAGCGAATGTTGGTGGGAGGGATGACCAGTGGCTGGGCTAAAAGAGAGACATGCATTAAAAAACCCCACAAAAAAACCAAACTAAATGCATGCTTATTTTGAGAACCATTCTCATCATTGTAGTCCTTTCTGGGACTACAAAGCACAAATTACTCTACTGCAAGTGCAGACTAAATCAATGGTTTAACTTTGACTTTTACAATATAAGGCTATCATGAAACATGTAAGTACTGCATAATGCTGTGAAGGCTCGCTGATGTGTCCCTTGTTGTTTCAAAGAGAGAGGTCATGTTCAGCTCGTGTGTGTTAGTTACCTGTAGTGGCAGTGAGTGTGAGCGGTACACTGCGTCCATTGTCTTTCAGTGTATAGATGTTGATTTTATAATTGGTGCCTGGCTCCAGACCTGAAGAATTGATGCAGATAGGTCAGTGAGAGATTTTGTGCTTACATCTTTTTCCTCTTTTTTTCGCTGCACGTTTTATTTTTGTATATTTGGATTATCATAGTTCCATACCTGTAATAGTGTATGAACGTGAGTCAGAACTGATGGTCTTTTGAATGGGGGTGTAGCCTGAAGAGGAGGAGGTGGGCGTGGCTTCGACCAAGAACCCGGAGATGGTGTCTGTCTTGGACCTCCAGGTCAGAGTGATGGAGGAATCGTTGACGTCTGAGATGCGGACGCGACGAGGCGGGCTGATATCTGCAGGTTGATTTGTCACAAAAATAACTTGCAAGATTTACACGTATCTAGGGAATATCATTGTTTGTGATGCTGCTATTTTTACACAGTAAGAGGTTTTTTGCTTTCATTGTATTATCAGAGTTTGGGACTTACTTTCCAGAGTGGTGACCTCTCCTTTAACTGGCCTGCTGGTCAAGGAGTTCTTCAGGGCGTAAACATGGACTTCATAGGAGGTTGCAATCTAATTGAGGGGGTGAAATTTAAATTAGTCATACAAATGAAATAAAATGGCTGCAGCTGCAATCTTAACTCTTTGTGCATGCTTGTGCACGTGCATCCTCATGCCTGTCCTTGTATCACATTTTGTCCTTGGGGTTAGAGAGTGCAGATGTCTAGGCCATTCATGACATGTTTGTTAGTGCGAGATGAGTTTTCAGTGACCTCAAGTTGATCCAGTTCACACTCACCATGAGTCCTGAGATGTGAGCCTGAGTGGCGTCCGGGGCCAGGTTGATCTCTTTGGTCGGCCCGCTCTTGTTCTTGGGATTCACCACCACACGGTAGCCTGTGAGGCCTGGCAGGGCATTAAGTCGATTTCCCTGGCCCGGCACAGCCCAGCGCATGGTGAAAGAAGTAGGCCCGACCTGGGAGAACTGGAGGTTTGAAGGAGGAGAGATCGCTGGATTGAGGGAAAGAAAAAGGAAAAAAAAAATATAAATATATATATATAATTTTCTCTCACTATAAAGAATAAATCAACCAATCTAGCTTTGTGAAAGGAACTAAACTGTTGTATTGCGAGTGATTTTCCACATTTCAGAAGCTAAATACTTGAAATATACAGAATGAAAATCTGATATTTATTTCCTTCCTGACCTGTAGCTTGTGTCCCAACCAGTGGCGTACTGGATGTGCCATCATGCAAGGCGATGACCTTCACGGTGTACTCGGTGCCGGGCTGGAGACCGTAGATGACGGTGGACTCGGCATCTGGCCGGGGAGCAGGGCGCAGCTCTCTCTCACCCTCCTCTGAACTTGAATAAAGTACACGATAGGACGTAACAATTCCCTCAGGACTGTCCCAGGTGATCCGCAGGGAGGTGGAGTCGATGTCTGAGAAGGTCAGGTCCTTAGGTCGGTCAACATCTAAAAACATGAGAGAGCAGTGAGGCAATAGTGTTGACGTTGCAGTCCAATGTCAAGAAATCAGACAACAATTTCTAAATAAATACCCACTTGTTACGGCGTTTGCCACCAATGGAGTACTTTCTCCATCTTGTCCGAGAGCGAACACACTCAGAGTGTATTCAGCAGTTGGCATCAGTCCAGAGAAAGTGAATTCTGTTTGGTCTGGGGGGAAAAGAAGTAATGTTAAAAGCTATTTGGTTTAAAAAAAAAAAAAAAAACACATTGTGAAGTGAACATCATACCTGGAGCCACCACCTCAGTGAAAGATGACCCCTGTCCATTTTTGGGGACCCCAGTCACCCTGTATCCTTTGATGGGGCCCTGGGCTGGACTCCACTTCACCGTGACACTGTTATCGTTCACGTCGGTCACTTCCATTTCAGAAGGAGAGTCCACACCTGGGAGAGATGAGAAGCCATGAGTGGAAACTCGATGTCAATGAAAGATCACAAATGATGTGCTGTGCATTGTGTGTACCTGTTTTGTGTGTGACATAAATGGGGATGCTGGAAGCAGGACTGTCTCCTCTGCCGGTCACGGCATAGACAGTGACGGTATAGTCGGTACCGGGCTTCAAGTTCTTGATTGTGGCCGTGGACTGAGAGCCGGGTACTGTGAACTCCTTGGGATTACTGTGACCTCCTGGATGAAGAGAGAGAATGTTA
>OMNM01037851.1:0-32464 GCA_900302745.1 Parablennius parvicornis | reverse complement strand
CGCCCCGCCCCGCCCCGGCACAAATAGTGCAGTGAAACTGCGGCTATATTGTACTGAGTACTGATACTTTTTCTAAGACAAATACCCCCAATACCACTCTGCGAGTACCCACAGGTAAGCATTAGAACAATGAAGTAGGATGTGTGTGTTTTAACCTGACCCTAGGTCATCTTCTTGAGAGAGTTGTGCCTCACAGAGACCATGGCTGTGGTCTGGAGGTGGACCTGTCGGCCCACCAGTTAGCGCTGTCCGCAGTGAAGATATACAGTTATTGCCACGGCTGTCAAGGGCTCCTCTATGGGCAGCTTCATTAGATAGACTCATATTAGGCCTCAGAGACTCCGAGGAGAAATAGCCTCTGCAGCTCGCTCGCTTTATCTGTGTTCAGCCTTGAGCTTTGCTATAAAGTGACTCAGACCTACAAAAGGATCGTCACACAAACCTATTTCATATTAAACCTTTAATTAAGCAAACTGGAATCAATTCAATCTCCTATAAACGTGTTAAAACGATGTAGCCTGGTAAATGGGATACAAATTGTACATTGAGCAAAGAATTAGGACAAATGATGAAGAGTCTAGAGGCGCTGTATAGATTCAATGCAAGAGTGGGAATTGACAACAGAGCAGAACATGTAATCGGGGAGGTGGTAGGTCTCGTATGTCTGTCATCCACTGTGACCACTGAGCAACCAGGTGAGAGCAAAATGATATTCTTTCATACATTTCATGTCCTAAACAGAAAAATCACATAAAAATAATGTAAACAATTATCTGTTGATTGATGGAATTACATTTATTGTAACTTCAGGAGGTTGTATGATGATCATGATCAGCCGAATGGGAGAAGAGGCACCAACTAAATAAACGTACGTATATATGCAGCATGGGCTCTGGAACCATGCCCATTGATAAGGTGCTAGATGGGAGTGGCAATGCCAATAAGCCCCCAAAATGGCAGGAACACAGTTGGAGTTTCTCCTGGTGGATGAGGGAATCGCCTCCCTGCTTACACAGCAAACAGCATCCTGGGATGTACTGCCTTCTGGGAATGAGTTAAACATGTCATGGAAAAGGTCACGCCAACAGACCGGGTCTGAATCCCAGTGAGGAGCTGTTGTTGGAAATTAGTCGTGGATTGTCCATAACAAACACCATGTTCTCACAGAAGGAATCTTCTAAGTGTACCTGGTACTAGAGCTCCTTGGGTCTCAGGTTGATGATCAACCTTGATGTTGATCTGAGACCAGATGTTCTGGGTTTGAGAGGTGAAGAGCTTCAACTGATCACCATCTGGTGGTGAGTTGGATCACGTGGTAGGGAAGACTGCGGGCCAGACCCGGCAGACTCGAACGCATAGGGAGGGAGGTTATACTGGGAAATTCTAGCAGAAGACTCTATGAGAACTTCTCACATTTTCCAGAGGAGATCAGGGACACTGAGTTCCAGTGGACCCTGTTCAGGATCTACATTGTGGAAGCTTCTCTGAGCACCTGTGGCCGGCTTGTTGGTGCCTGACAGCAACCCTAGGACATGCTGGTGGACCTGTGGTCTGGGAAGCTGTCAAGCTGAAGAAGGCAGGCCACTTCTGTAATGGTAGCAGAAGCAAAGTCTGTGGCATGGGAGGAGTTTGCTGAGGCCATGGAGAGAGAATTTCGTTTGGCCTCAAGAGGTTCTGGGGCACCACATGGTGGAACAGGAGGGGCCAAGCATGTCTCTGCAAGAAAGGGCATCATCTAACCTTGAATGCAGACATCCTCGAAAGGTGGAAGGGCAACTTTGAGGACCTCCTGAACCTGGGAGACATGCCTCCCTTACAGGAGGCAGGCTTCTGGTTGGACCTCACCTATTTTCCTGGTTGCTGGTTGCTGGGATGTGGATGGAATCATGGACGGACGGATGAAACAGCCTCAGGACAAATGCTCAGACCCCCTTAGTTAGCATCCACTTGTATGGAAAATCATACAAATGCAATGTGTTCTTTGTTAATGAAAAAGTGTAAATGGAGCTAAATGTATATCCCTGCTTTGTCCCCGATTATTAGGATCCAACCTGCACATTTGAATATAAATGTATGGCTTAAGAGAGGCCTTGACTTGAACCTGTTGATTCTCGCTGGAAGGCAACATCCCGTCACTGTACAGCCCATCATTTCTCATTTTAGGTTTAAAAACAAATTTTTTAAAAACCCACCTGGAGAAAACTGGAGCAATAATACAAGCTGTGGAAGTAGTGAAGCATTGGTGAACAGAAGATGAGTAGGAAAACTGTGTTTTTAAGAAGGGTCTTGTTTTAACACTGATATTGGTATTCCTGGGAATAGAAACAAGTAGCTTGAGCTACAAGTGAGATAAGGTTTGATTTTTATGCAGAATTGCAGTTGATGGAAGTTATTATCTTCCACTTAATAATTTTCTGAAATACTTTCTTCATCTTGGTTGCCATATATCAACCAAACATGTGGTCCATGTGCCAAAACGGGCCTCAGGGTCCAATCCAGTTTGCAGGATGAAATCTAAAGCTTTAAAGACTGAAAAAATAGAGACCCAAGTTCTGTAATGCTGCTGTGAAAGCTGGTCACTTCATTGCAGGAATGGAAGCATTAGCTTGGCCCAATATCAGAACTAATACTGTCAGAAGCAGAAGGCCAGTTATTATCATCCTGAAAAGAAATGATGGCTCATACAAGTTTAGAATTTTTCAAAACAGTTGGACAGCAAATTATAATATTGTGTTGATGTCAGGTAATAAAGAAACCTCACAATGAGCTTTATTTTGTACAAGAAACAAGATTTTAGGAATATATTCAATTACTAGTCAACTAATATAAACATTCAGATTTCTTTAGTCTTGCTCACTGAATGAAATCAGCACTGCTGGATCGAATTGTTGTGGACTGACTTTACTTGATACACATAAACGATATATATTTGTAACAAGAAAATCTCTCTATATTTTAATTACTGCTGTCAAAAATAATGCAGTAATTTAATGAATTGATTTGAAACATATAACTCATTAAAATGTTTTACGTAATTGACGCAGTTTTGTTTACTTCACGTTTTGGGTTTTTTTTGTTGCACCGTGACTAGAGAGCAGCACAATACCGAGTGGAATAATCCTGTAGAGAAACAACATTCACACAAAGTTAAAAGGACATTAAAAAAATTGTCTTTGAATTGAAATATAGTCTCTGTGTTGGGTCGACATTAATTCTGTGATATTCCCTGAATAAATATCCATTACAAGCTTCTGTCGAAAGACAATGTGATTAATCGCAATTATTTACAGAAAATTGTAATTAATTAGTTAATTTGTTTTAATCAATTGATAGCACTAATTTTATTGTTTTATAAAGACTTACAATGTAGTTCTTTATTCATCTTTCAAAAGGGGAATCGACTAAAGACACCTACGCTTCGGGGTCCTGGGAGCTGGATGCCTCCCCCTTTCCTGGTGGTGGGGCCCACTGCGGGGCCGGGGTAGGGCTTCCCTCCCCCTACTGGAGTGGGTTGGCCCCTGCTGCCGTGCTCCGGGTCTGCCTCGCTTCCAGATCTGGGGGGGATGGAGACTAAAGATCGTAACAAAGTTTATCCTGAAATCATCCCACAGTGCAACGTAGGACCACCGATTTAGAGCCAAGACCAAAGAAATTTCCACGAGTCTCTCAGAATTGTTATCTTTCATATATACGACAGCCATAACTCACAGTGGTTGGGGCATTAAGCCAAGTGAGAGAACCTCTGGTGGCTCCACAGCTCTACTTTCTGTCCATAAAATGAACCCTGAACAAGGTAGATGTTTTCACATAATGATCTGCTGGGGGAACACGGTAATAATGTTATGAGAAGTCATCTGTTAGTTTGAATCCACACATTCAGCAGGTTGAACTGATATACCCTGTCAACACTTCACATCTTCATGACCTGATGCAGAGCGGCCAGCGAAAAGCTCAAAGGGTCCAGAAGCAGCTTGCTGTGAACTTCAGCTTGGTTTGTTTCATTGCTGCCTCCACCTCCATGTTTCCCTCTGGTTCTTCCTGGTGTCCTCTGGTCTCCAGCGGTGATAGACAGTCTGACTGCTCCCAAGTCCTCATTAGAGTCACTGACCTGCCAAGCAGTAGATGAACAAACAGCCATTTAAAGGCCCAGCACTTCCCTCCACTGCTGCCCTTCTCCTCCTCCTCTTAAACGTATCTTACTGTCACTCAGCCTTCAGGTGTTTCTTGCCTGCCTCTCTGCTTGGCGTCCGTCACCTGCTCAGTCCTGCTGCTGTGACCCGTTCAGAAAAAGCCATGTTTGTGGGTTAGTTCGTGCCATTTGGTGGCTCCAGCGAGCAGCAGCAGGCAGCTGTGGGACAAACACATGGAGAGCTGGGCGGCTTGTGAACAGCTCGGTGTTCGATGGCGTCACACTGAGAAACATGAAGCTCACTGCAGAGCTCACACAGAAACACAATGCTCCTGCAGACTGCAACACAACCCCAAATTGGCGAGCATGTTAGTAGAAAACAATAAAAATGCAACTCCACTCCACTCTGCTGTGGCTGAATGTAGTTCATTTTGATTTAATCTCTCATTGTGACTCTAAAATAAAGACAATAATAGATAAATCATAACCTGAAATAAGCATCACATCCCGCTGAGTCACCTGGTCACGTTACCAAATGGCTGTCAATACATTTTAGTCAATATATTTTTGTTTTATTCAACCTTAGTTTACTTTTACTGGCAATGATGATCACTCGTGTATGTTTGGTCTAAAGGTTAAAAAAGGCAACATAATGTAAATGACTGTTTTGATTTTGAGGTTGCACTCCTCTGTGTTTTACTAAGTAACCTTGATATTCGACCCACTGATTGGTGAAGTGAACGCTCTTTATGGTATCTACTCTTATTGGGTGGGAAAGACGCTAACATCAGTAATGGCTCCAATACTGAACTAAGTACTTACTCTTATACTCAGAAAAACATCCCTGATACAACTTGATGAGGACTATGTGACGTCATGCATCACATGTGTCGCCAGCAAGATAAGAGAGCACGAGCGACGCCCATGATTTTGAGATTCTTTCATATTAATGAGAACGACAAAAGGAAGACGGACTGTAAATTATGTCCTAATGAAATATGAGGAGGTGAAAGATAGTTGGTACAACACCAGCAACTTCATCACCAGCAACTTCATCCCCGGAGACATTTGGACCAGCAGAGTGAGAGCGATGTTGCTCAGTAGTCTAACATGTGACCAGTTTATACATGCAAAGTGACAAATTTCATTCAACATTATTGTTAGCTGTGAAAGCACATGATTTTAAACAGATATATCTCATCAACAAACCCTGGGAATGCACTGCGTTTGCTTTGTGATATTGCAGATGTTTGTGCATCACATCCTCTTTTTGTCATGACTTTCAGACACACAACATCCAAATTCTGTTGAGGACAAGGTCGTGTGCCGTAGGCTGGATCCTTCAACAGCTACAGAGGGAGGCATCTGAACAAACAAAGAAGTCAAGCAACATTGATGTCAGGGAACTTTACAGATACCTTATTAGTAAACAGTGCAAATGCTCCCCTGCTAATGCTAATGCTAATGCGTCTTGCAGACGATCATAAGATAAAAAAGGGGAAAGCTTCACATAACAGTGCTCTAACTAACTACTCCTATTGTTACTTGTAGCAGACCTGACTCTGTTTTTATTATGTACATAATCTTTGTCCACACACCTTTGTCTTCTTTGTGTTTGTTTTTTGTTTTACTGTTTTCAATATGCCGCTTTTACCCACCTAATCATTGCCCCTTCAGTGATAAACCTTTTTTTTTTCAATTCTGAGAAGTATTTAATAGAAAAGCACATCCTTCCTTTTCAGTGAATTAGAAATGAATATATAATGAAGAAAAAAATCTGCTATGGGCGTCAGTTCGTAGAAAAGCGTATTCTTACCTTTAGTCGACGGTAATGTAACTTCCTGTGTTGAGTTGCTGGACACAATAAAGATTCAGTTTTACAGACATAATTTATAGGCCCTAAAATTCTGTCAATGAATCGTTTATGTAACTATATAAAACAATGTTTTAAGATCCGCCGGCTACTTCACACAATATAAATACACGATCATGTTTTGAAATTCGCCGGTTGCGGGCGAACTTCCTGCATAATAGCCACTTCCGTTGTAGAGGGAGAAACGGTGGCACTCTCTCCATTGTTTGCAGCGAGGTGCCTCTCAAACAGAGACCACCAGGAGGGGAAATTTGTTTGGGCATTAAAAGGTACAGTGACATACAGATTCATTCATTCATTTGAGATGTGGGTTAAGTTTGTGTGCGTTATGTTTTGTGGATGGAGTGTCTTCAGATACTTCAAGTAATAGTAAAGCCACCAGCCCAATATTGTTCATACTAAATTAAGAGGTGGAATTAATTATTAAACCACTGACAAACTTCTGACGTAAATAAAAAAGATAGAAATGTTGGGTTAATTTTTTTTTGGTTTAATACATTGGTGCTTCTAGTGGGAACCTAAAATATCTCTAACTCCTTGTGACCTTTCATTGGAAGGTTAATCTTTTCCATTAAACTGTCGTCTCTCTTTCCACTGAGCTGTGAAGCGTGAAAGCGGATCCTGTGGTGTTTACAGTTGCTCTCAGGCTTCAGCAGGAAGGCTCGTGTTGGGTGAGCTGGATGGCCAGTCCGTGTGAACAAACACCAGGCCACATGGCGAGTAGTGAAAACATCTAGAAACAAACCAGATGATCGCTGGGCTGAGCGTTGGAAGAAGCTCATACCCAGACATGAATGTTTTATGTACTGTCTTCAACACAGGTTACACAATGAATTAAGGCTGTATTGACAAAATAAACACAAACAAAAATACAAATACAAAGAGAAAGAGAAAATAACTAATGAAAAGTATTCAGAAAGAGAAAAGAAGACTCAGCCCGTCACAACAGCCAGTAACAAAACGAAGCCCAAGGCAAGAGAAAATCACTCTGCCAGCCCTCCTCAGGCAGGCGGCAGCACCACCATCCCCCTGCAGGCCTCATATCACACACGTGAGCTTATATTGATTATGTTTATGGGAAGAAGGATAATAGCCTGGAACTGTTGAGAGACACAATACAAACATATATAGAAGCTTCATGAAACTTTCCTTAATTTCTAGTAAGTGTTTCCATTTAACATCATAATATTGGGAGTTGCCTTTAACTGCTTATGCTGAGCAACAAGTGGATTCATGTGAACTGACTTCTGAACAGTTGTGCTATTTGAATGTTGTTTCCGTGTCCGATGATGGTCTGCATCAAGAAGATGTGTCCTGATGGCCCCATGTGGTTCACACAGCAGCTGTTGCTAGCTGCTCTTTGATCTCACTGTCTAAAGTACCATCAATCTCTGGAACGACCGTCAATCTTCGCAGTGTCTTCTTCCTTCTTGGACCACCAGTTCTTTGAGGCGATCCTATGTTAGGTCTTCAAGCTGTGGTTGACCAGGGTTCTACTCCAAAGGCACTTTTTTAAACTCTGTGCTGACAGCAGCTCCACTTTTACAAGTGTCCCTTCTAATTCAAGGGGCCCAGTTCTGATATGTTACAAGGGTTCTGCGAGGAGGCTTCAGGAAAACACAGGTTAAAATATAGCTAACAGAAGGAGAACAGAAAAGCACTGGGTAGAACTGCTAAATGTTTAAAAAATCAACTAGAAAAGACCTCCGAGAGCTCAGACCTCCGCCAAATGACGTTTTCAATGTTAAAATTTACCGACTTCAAAGTGCCGCCATATCGTTATTCTGGATCGGATCCAGATGAAATTTGGTACAATTCAGGACAATGATCCTCCAAATATTCATCTAATTTTCAAGAGAATCAAAGCAGAATTCAATGAGTTATGATTTTTGAAGGTGGTAAATGGGGTTTCCAATGTTCACTTCCAGAATGTTTCCTGACCTTATTCTGGTTCTGATCCAGATGAAATGTTGCACCCTACTAGATATGACCATCCTACACATCACTGGATTTCTACAAGTCAATCAGATATGATCTCCAAGAGAGAGGATGTTTTGAAAAGTGGCTCAATGATAAGTAAAGGGGAGAAACAGGATCTTTGATATTCGTTTGTATCCAGATGGTTATCAGGATCACTCTCACCATTTAATGGATCTCAGTTGGTCCAGACACATCTTCTGATTTATTTTAGGAAGATCCCCTCAGGAGGTTTTGATAATCCTGATAACAAACCCTCGCAAAACATAACCTCCTTGGCAGAGGTAATCAATACTCGCTTTAAAAAAAAAATCCTTGGCTAATCATTTTTTATGACTGTTTTTAATGATGTTTCATAATTTATGCTTGTTTATTTTTTTAACGATGTAAAGTGTCTTTAAGTGTTTTTAAAAGCACTATACAAGTGAAATGTAATATTATCATGATTATCATTATCATGATGATTATTATTATTATCATGTGCAGTTGATTCCCAGCATTCCCCAACCGGAACAAGAGAAAGCCGCCACCTGTGAGCCTGGTTCTGCAGGTCTCTTCATGTGAGAGGCAGTTTTTCCTTCTTGTGCTGCTCAAGTGAATTTGTTGAGTTTTTTCTGTAAAAGTGCCTCAGATCGACTGCTACATAAATAAAGTTGAATTAAATTAACTTCCATTTGTTGAACTATTTTCCAAAGTGTTCACAAGTCTGTGTAGAATCGTTTATACAATGATGTGGGTTTTCAATGCTGTTCTTGAAAACCTGTGGGGTCAAAGGTCACAGCCATTCAGTGTTGTTGTGTTCAGCCATGACCCTTTCTGAGATTTCTCTGAATCCTCAATGATACCTGGGTGTAGATGCTGAAAGTCCACAACAGCTGAAGTAATTGTACTTCTAGCAGTGTTTAAGTCACTTTCTTCCATTGGTTGTTTAAAAGTTCTTCAAGTTAGATATTGTATTTACATTGTTTAATAACGTGTTAAAAAATGAAAAAAAACCCACCAAAACGCTACATTTAAGGGAGTTGGCAACTTTCAAAAGACAATGATTTAACTTAGTAAACTCTAAAATATTGAACTCTAAAATAATGTTTTGAAATCCGCCGGCTGTCTGCAGGCGAACATCCAGGATGAAGCCACTTCCAGTGGAGAGAGAGAAATGGCGGTGCCCGCTCCATTGTTTTTGGCAGTTCTGCAGGTTCCCCAATGTTTGAGGGGAAATGTTTGATAACACACATAAAGTCACTTGCATTGACCACAATGAGCCATCAAACATGACGGAAAATGTGGTAAAAGACAACATGGCGGCAATGTAAAACACTTTTGTGCGATTTTCACCTGGGGCGCTGCCACGATTCAATTTCATAGTACGCACAGGTTCCCCCCTCCCAGAGAGTGCAGTAAAATGTGTGCCGGGTTGTGAACGCCACGTAACAATGTAGGAGAATGTAGAAGAATGCGGAAGTCGCAGCAGCCCGGCTCACAGCAGCCGCGGCTCGGCGGCAGTCCGAAGCATTGAGCGTCCGCGCTGCCATCAGAAAACGTTCTCATTGTGGACAGCAGCGATCATCTCCCTCTGGATCTTCCTCTCCTGTCACTAAGAGGAGCGTCTGAACCTCCTCAGAAGACAGAGGAGCTGTGGAGCGCCACACTTCAATAAACCGTGTGGAGGAACGATGCTTGATGCTCACTGCCGCTGACAGCAGCAATTATTCACTTAATGTTAAATTACCAAGACGTACACAACCAGTGAGGCGCCGTGAGCACTGGGGCTGGTCGGCAGGACGCTGCCAATGGAGACCACCTGCAGCCCAAATTCACATGAAAGTGACCAAAACCTTTACAATAGGCCTGTTGTATCCCTCCCTATTTGACCACATGAGTTTTATGTATTTTTAGTATTGTGAAGCATTTTAGACCAACTGACCCTGTGCTGAGTTATATTTTATGCATTTAAAGCATTTTAAACTTTGTACTTGATCACATGATCTTTTACATATGCCTCCTTTTGTGAAGCACTTTGTGACCATTGTGTATGAAAAGCGCTGTATAAATAAAGTTTACTTACTTACTTTCTCTGCACGTATTCCAATAATGCATCACCTCTTCCCCTTAGTTCATCCAGTCCTTCCTTTAGTACCGTTCACTAGGAAAACTAGGAACAATGTTCTGACCTTTCCTTTGCTGAAGGTCTGCTAGCTCAGGTGTTCGTCTCCATCTTTTAAAAGTTGATGTTTTTCCTCAGAAGAAAGTTGTGAAAATGTCTTTATAGTCTCCAGTGCTGTCGTCCTGCCTGTTATCCTGACACCAACAAGCTGGAGAGCGTAGCAGCGCTGTATCAATTCACTAATGCCCTGTGAACGTACGTATAGGAACTAGCACAACACTGGTCACCTGAAAAGGCAGATCGCTTCGCGGCCTTTTCACACAGATGACTTTAAACTTCGGAAAGAGCCAAAGTTTCCTGAAGGCACACTGCTGATCTGCCTCCAGGAGTGGGTGTGGCCTTCAGGAGTGGGTGTGGCCTTCAGGAGTGGGTGTGGCCATCACAGTAAGAGCGCAGGAATGAGCGACTGGATAAAGCAGTGTTGACATTTGGGATATAAATAGCACAGAATGCTGACTGTCAAATCTATAGGTACTGAAGGCTACAGGAAAATGAAAAATAAATTATGTTAATTAAAGCAAATACTCAAAATGAATAATTCATTCATTTCAATTCAGTCTTGGGTAGGCACTGCCTACCCTGACTGCACGTCACTGTACACAATTGAATGACATTGAAGCCACAAAGCTCACTTTCATTGTTCTAAAACGCCTGAAGTCCCGCATACATGAAGCTGATTTAATAATTTACCGTATTTGCTGGACTATAAGCCGCAGCTTTTTTCAAGCACTCTGATCCCTGTGGCTTATAATAAGCCCTATATCTATAACCCTAACCGGTAACGGCTTCATGCAGCCACATTCTACTTCCACATGTAGATACAAGCTGTTTTGAGCCTCTGCTTCTCCAAAACTTGTCCTAAAAGTGATATTTCTGCTCTTATGAAGGCTGTGACTGGTGCGTAAAGCTACACACACACACACACACACACACAAGAAGGCCGCCGCTGCCCGCAAACACACACACAGCACTGTGCACCAGTGGCTTATATATGTACTTTTTTTTTGTCTTTTAAAATGCTGCAAGTGCAGTTTATTTTAAGGTGCGCTCTGTCGTGTGGGAATCACGGTAAATAAATAAAAAACACTTTAAAATAAAAAATGTTTTCACACCTTCAATTGAACTGTACGCACAGCACGTACAGGATTCCAGCGCCACTAATTTTCACAATCTACTGATTAGATCCTTGGATCCCACCACCTAACCCTAACTCTCAACCTCCAGGCTGATCAGTCAATATGTGCCAAGAAGCCATTATTTGGTCAGTCAATCAGGAGTTACGGACGTTACAATGAGAAGTGTAAAGGCTGGTCGAGCCTTTTCATAACGCGCATATATTCTGTAAATCCTTCATTTAGGTTGCATGGTAAGTGCTGACTAGTGGCCTGACATGCAAACTGCATCATTTTCTTAGGGTTGTGACATTCAAGTGAAATTTATCTGAGGTGCGAATTAAAACATATTTCCAGAGAGTGTGACACAAGTTAGTCCTCCATCTGTTCACCAGTGGAGATACACAAATATCCACAGGACAGGAAGAATTGATGAACATTTCAACGAACCAGATTGTTTGATGATTAGTCATCTTTTAATAATTGACATTAATATTTCTTTGTCCAGGAAATATGACAGTAGAAGAATCACAGAAAAAACTGAAATGATGAAATAGACGAATATGTTCCCATCAGAGGAATGTTATTTACCAAAATAAACAACTAAAATGTTGTTTACAATCAGTACATCAAAGTACTTAAGGTTCACATCATTTAGAAATAATTCTTACACCACATGGCTACCGATGAATACCACATACCAGTGAACATGTTTATGTCACATTTTTGACGAGTTCATTATATATAATTCTGTAAAAAATAAATACTCCCTGAAAATGTGTTGTAATCCAGTATATACCACAAAACTCCAGTTAATTCGGGTATTAATTTTAACAGGATTTCAGAGAAGCGGCAGAAACAGGCCTGATTGGATGGAATCAGCCAATCAGAATGACCCCGTACAAAACTGTGATTGGCTGGTTTTGTGGTACATTTGTAGCTCCGTGCCAACGGATCTGCAGGAGAACCAATAAGAATGAAAAATACCATGACTGCCTGTACAGACATTCAAATATAGTTTCTCAGTGCAAAATAAATGAAAGTGAAGTTTTTCTTTGGTCAATATTTCCCATTGCGTGCTCAGGATTGTGGCACAAACATAAATCCACTGCTACGTGGCGCAGGCTGAGGCTCAGGCGCAGAAGGCAAGCAGAACAAACATGGTTTCTAAAGGTGACTTTTATTAACACAGTGAACTGGAGTGAGCCTGTAGCAGAGCTGAGGGAGCAGAGAGCTTAGCTGAGGTCCAGAGTCCAGGACAGACACAGAATCCAGGGGAATCTTCAGGACCAAGGCCGTGAGTCTTGGCGGGTCCTTTAGGACCGGTCTGCAGATCCTGATGTCCCTCAAAGACTGAGATTGTAGACTGGTGGGACATTGGGTGGGCGTGTCTTCAGGTGAGGTTCTTCAGATGGGCAGATTGGTGGCTGAGACTGGATTGAGGGAAGCAGAGCTGGGTGGCGGCTGGTTGATCAGTCTGGTCATAATGAGTCAGGAGTGCCGGTTTGAGCTGAACAGGATGGACCTTCACACTGAAGACAGAAACATGCAGGATTCATCAGGAACATTTAAATGATCATAAAACCCAAACATGTGCCACCAATACTGACTCAATGAGTACTACTGACCTTACGGGCCAGCAGCCTATTGTAATTGCAATGTTTTTTCTTAGTTGTTGGTCTGGATCTCCGTTGTTACTTATTCCCGCATGCCCTTTAAAATGGAGTCCAATAGACCAAAACCGTGCGTCTGCGTCAAACCGAGCCTCCTGGTGTCTGAAGTTTACGTCTGACTGCTTCAAAACCCACATAGACTGAAAGACAACAAATCTTCCTCTCAAAATGTGTTAACTTTATGAAAAACTTTGCCCAAAAACTGTGGACTCTTGAGGTAAAAGAGCCCCACATTCAAAAATAAAAGTCAAAATAAAAGTCCTTTTTTGTTAAAATCATCAAAATTTATATTGCATCAATATTTAAATGTGCCAGAAGTCATTATTGGGCCAACCCCTATGAGCCAGAGGCCAGAGGCCGAGGTCCCAACCAATGCTGCTTGAAGCTTTAATTATTCAAGTGTTTCTTTCTCCAAGCTTTGCAAAGCGAACGACGTGTGTTTTTTCCTCCACCGTCACTCAGACACTTTCTGCGCACAGCACAGCAGCCGACTTTCAGGTATGGGGGGGCGGCAGGCGAATAAAGTGGGTAATGTGACATATTTATACAGGTGCATTTACACTAGCAGCAGCACAGCAGTGATATTTCTGTTTTCCTCTCTGCAGCTGGACGGCTGGGGCAAGAATGACTCAGTGAACAAATTAAAAGTGACTTGTAGGTTTTGAACGATTCGTTCAAACTCACACATCACTAGTCCACTCTGCCACAGAATTGATGGTGGGATTCAGCCTGCTGCTCGCCAGCTCACTCTTTGCTCGCTCCGCGCTTCTGTTGTCACACCACCTCAGCTGTTCGCTCACCAGTACTAACCCACTCTGCCCATGACTCAGCTCCTATTCTGCTCCACATCCACTCTGCTCTGTGGATTACTTGACCCGATTCGGGATGCAATTGACGCTGGATCATTCAGATGTGCTCTGCTTGTTTCTGTGAGTCATCTCCTAAGATCAACTCAGCTCTGCTCGGAGGATTGCCAGGAGGCAGAATTAAAAACTCTTTTGTTTGTAACTCTTGAAATTTTATATCTTCAACACGTGAGCCTCAGAACGTGACCCGTAGTTTATCCAGAAGTAAACATGGACACTGCTAATTTTCTAATCAATCAATCAATCAATCAATCAATGTAGGTTAAAAATACCTTCATTTTACTTACCATATAGCTAAACGTGGTTCTCAATCTTCCCTCATGCCAAATATTTGAAATTAAAATTTTTCAATGACGCGACATGGCAATTTGCTCAAAATATTTTATCTCTATATTTTGCATAGTGTAACAGAAACATTTTGGAAGATCTCTTGCTGCCAATGAATTCTGGATACAAGTGTCCTTGTGAGTTATGTAAGTCACTTCTTTTCTTCCGTTTGGACCTGAACATCATCTTGTTTGTTGTTTCTCTCTCCTCAAGCATTCGTACAGGAACAAAGTAGTCTGTGTGCAACAAACTGGATTAAAACCGACAAAGGTAAATGAAGACCGTCTGTAAAACACATGAAAGTGTGGGATTCTCAGTGCACCAAGAGATGACCTTGACTTTGAAATACGAGGCAGAAGGAGTCAAATCTACAAATACGTATTATGCTACATCACGCTTTTCTGCCAAAATGATGAAACTTCCTCGAAATCCCGGGCAATGCTTGAGTCACTCATGCTTTGAGAGTGTGTGTTGGAGGGTAATGAAGTGTGTATCTGTATGTGACATGCTCTCCTAACTGTCCATCTTCAGAACTCCATGCTGAGTAATTTGGTAAGACATCACAATTGTCCAGGGTGCAATCCCACATTCCATTTACCTGTCAAGGTTTTGAAAACAAGTGCTGATATGAAAATGTACAGTACATGTTTCTTCACAGCTGGGTGAACAGATTGTTGCTGTGTGGAGGATGTGGAGAGCAGCACGGCTTAAACTGAAGCTCTTCTCACGTCACAGACATTCAGAAATCGTCACAAATGTTGTAGACAAACAGTAATTATTTCTGTCTGCTCTAAACATTCAGCAGATCAACAGATCTTTGGTAACCCAAAGAAAAACCTGGTCAGCAGCCAACCTCAGGTAGACTGTTGAGTTTCAACGATCAATTAAAAATCTCCTCCAGTCCAACACAGCAGGCAAGATGGATACAGGATTTCATGATGTTTAAACCATACTCTGCACAAATGGAGACTTTTCAGACCTCCTCTGCTTCTGTTCTGGTGGGGACTCCTCAGATCTTCTCTGGTCTGGGTCTGGTGGAGACTTCTCAGATCTTCTCTGGTCTAGGTCTGGTGGAGACTTCTCAGATCTTCTCTGGTCTAGGTCTGGTGGAGACTTCTCAGATCTTCTCTGGTCTAGGTCTGGTGGAGACTTCTCAGATCTTCTCTGGTCTAGGTCTGGTGGAGACTTCTCAGATCTTCTCTGGTCCAGTTCTGGTGGTCTTGTGTGACCTGTAGCATCAGCACCTGTAGGGAGACCCGTTTTGGTCTCATCAGCTGTTGAAGCTCCCAGATGTTTTTCTGCTCACTGCAGGCTGGAACCAGGTTCTTTGAGTTCCTGTTGTCTTTCTAACATCTACCAGTCTGTTAATCCTCCTCTCACCTCTTGTCCAAATAGCTGCTGCTCACTGAAGATCTTTTGTTTCTCTTCATCCTCTGGAAAATCTAGAGATAGTTGGAGTGAAAATCCCTGTCAATCAAATTCTCAGACCAACTGCTGTGAATGTTCAGTCATTTCAATCATTATTCTTTATCCTGCTCATGCTCAGTTTGCCCTTCATTTGCTCATCACCTTCACATCTGAGCTGCTCACATCATACTGGGGGAGCAGATACCAGAGTTAATGAGAGGTTGAACAGGGGAACGTATGAGTCTGAAACCACCTCACAGCAAACATTTGACACCAGCATCATCTTTCTACCTCTGCAGCTGTGTTAGAAGGAGATGACTGTGTTCACTGAGCTTTCTCCTCCATGGAGTTATTTAATCAGACAGGTACTCTCTTATTCTTATCGTTCAAACTCGAGTAAAAGAACGAACAACCTCAGACAAGAAGATCTGTCATGGGACTGGAAAGAATTTTAAGATCTCACATAAATAAATCACTTTCTTCAGAACCATGAAGCAACTTCCTTCAGGTTTCTCATAATTTTTTTTTTTCAAGGAATGATTCACAGGCACCCCAGATATTCAGCTAAATGGTCATAGGTAATCCCTCAGGTGGTCAACACATTGGCTAACTTCATATGTGGTTTGCCCAGTTTTTAAAGTCCTTCCATTGAGACATATTACTTCTCTAATTTGCAACCTAAAGAGACCTTCTAAAAACTTTTTCTCATAGCAGAGCACCATATTCTTTAAACTATCTTCTGCACATGCAGCCTGATCTGAATACATTTTTAAATGATGTAAAAAAAATCAATCTTGTGAATATAAATGAGACGTGAGCATATTTACTATAATCTTGGTCTCGTCAGAATGCATCTGTCTTCCCTATCTGCACATCAAGCAAATATCGGAAAAGTAATCAGACTGAGATGTCGAGTGAGGTTTGGCAAAATCATTTATTATCCTTGAGTTATAGTTTTAGATGCAAAACACGGTTGATATGATTTACTGGACTTCTCTTAGTAAATTGTAAGAGTTTGACACAGATTGTTTAGTATTAAAGAAGCGCTCAGCTTCGCCGGCTGATTTCCACTGAGCTGCTGCTCAGCCACTCCGACATATCTGCAGTGGCCACACTGCCGAGATTTGGGGATGTTAACACTGTTACTGTCAGGTCTTTGTTTTGTTGTCAGCGCTCCCACAGGAATCTTTACTCTTTCTTTCTTTTCTTTAATCATCACATCAGCCCCGCCTGTTTCCCCAGAGAGACCAGCGCAGCGTCACGTCGTGTTGGCGAGCTGAGAGTGACGGCTGTGTGTTAACAGAGAGGTCCATTGGCAGCAGCTGTCTTCCTCCTCTCACTCCTCACACATATCAGCTCGGTGCACCCATGTGTACTACCACTCCTCACACCTGCACAAACAGAGTGGAGAATTGTTTCACATTACTTCTACAAACACAATACACTTTTTAATACGGTTCCTTCATATCCAGGAACTGGAAATGTTTGTTTTGATTTTCCTTCATATATTTTACATGTGTGAGCTAATACATCTGCATAGATATTCACTCACGCAACGTATATGAAGTTATGTGAAAGGTAAACTTGTAGTGTGTGAGTGCTATGCACTCACCCATTCACATTCACTCAATGCCACAACGTGAATGAATGCTCCAATAACAGGTGATCACACAGCTCTTTAGCAACACACAGTCAGGAAATGAACTGCTGATCTGGGATTGGAGGAGAAACCACTGTACCTCCGAGGCCAGAGTTCGGTGTCAGTGATTGCATTAATTCTTAATTTTAAAGTCTGTGTCAATCTGTTATGGACCAAACTTATATTCAACACTACAGTAATGATGATGATGATGATGAGGAGGAGGAGGAGGAGGAGGAGAAGAAGGAGGAGGAGGATAAAAATGAGGATGGTGATGATGAGAATGAGGATTACGAAGAGGATGAGTGTGATGATGAAGATGGTGATGATGATGAGGATGATGATGATGATGAGAATGCAGATGATGAAGAAGATGAGTGGAATGATGAAGATGGTGATGATGATGAGAATGGAGAGGAGTGTGATGATGAGGATGATGAGGAGGTGAAGGAGAAAAAAGGAGATGATGAGGATGATGAGCGGGAGGAGGAGGAAGAAGGAGATGATAATGATGGTGATGAGGATGATGGTGATGAAGAAGAAGATGATGATGAAGAGGAGGGGGAATAAAATGATGATGATAATGATGGCGATGGTGAAGAAAAAGAACAAGAACACGAATTAAAGCTGCAAGCAGCATTGGTCGGGACCTCGAGCTCTGGCCCGTCCGGGTCCAATCATTGCTTCTGGCCATATCATGGCTTTTGGCCCATTTAAATACTAATAAAATATCAATTTATCAATTTTTGAAGGTTTTAAAAACTTTCCCCAAGTTTCCCCTAGCGTAGTTAAACACTTCATATCCATTTTGAGGTCAACATTGTAATTTTTGAGAAACAAAGACATTAATTTTGAAGAAGTTTGGGGCTTTTATTTGGAAAGTCAGGACATGCAGGTTAGGTGGTAACAGTTAAATTGACATGGTATTGCATAATACTTGGTAACAATGATCCAATAGTTGCTGACACAGGTTCAGCCCTGCTTTGAGCAAAGTGAGGGACAGAGCCATTCTATATCAGATTTTGGGAAAGAACTCGGCAGAATCCACAGTTTTCGGGCTGTGTTTCATCAGATTGATATATTTTGACAGGATAATTTGTTGTCTTTCGGTGTGGGTTTTGAAGCAGTCACATGTAAACTTCAGACACCAGGAGGCTCAGTTCAGTTTGTTTGAAGGCCTTTTTGGGCAAAAATCTTATTTTGAAAGTTAACTTGCAGACTTCCTGTTAGATTTAGGTCAGGGGTATCGGTGCGTGATTTATAGATCTCGATGAGATGGACACATGAGTTTTGGTTTGATCTCCCTGTGACATTCCAACGGGAACTCTGGGGGTTATTTTTTACATTTTCTGAAATTATGCACCAGTCCTGATGAGTGTGCCAAATTTGGTGAACCTTTAAGCGTGTTTATGGGGTCAAATTTGGCTACTACTAAGAAACATAGCAAAAACAATAGGGTCCTGGTCTTCCAGGTCAGGCCTCCTGTGGGGGCCTTACCTTACGGCAGAGGTCTCTAATAATAATAATAATGTTAATGAACCTTACAATCACAATAGGGTCCTGGCCTTCAAGGCCGAGGCCCCTAACAAGAACAAGAAGATGGTCACTGATGATGATGACTGATGACTTAATGCTGCACATTCATGTAAGAGTTGTTTTTTTTATCTGAAAAGTGACAATATTTGGTAATTTGACATTTTTTTTCAATTCTTTCAAATCCATGTGTGTAAGATTGAATGAAAACACACCGTATGCTTCTCAGAATTTATATCCAGGCCAAGTCATACCTCTTATGGTGGGACAGTGGTACTCAGTAATGTGCAGGAACTCAGGAAGACATTTCTCCAATTAAGAATAGGATTTTGTTTGTAGACATTTTGAAACCAGGGTGATTTCCTTCAATTTAAATATATATTTCTTTTATCATAAACATGATTTTATAAAATTCACACAAAGGAATTAAAAAAAAAAATTTAATTTCCAATTTATTTTATTATATAAGCACATTACATAGAGAGTGAATCTAAACAAGAAATAAAGCAGGTCACTATGCACTACACCAATTATTTCAGGCATTATTACCAACATTGTACATTTTGGAGATATTGTTTTAGCACAAACTACACAAAAGGTAAAGTCGATGTGGATATTTTGACAGCAAGTCAAAAAAATCCAAATGAAGACACCAGCAGCACACACTCATTAATCTAATTAATTGCATTTGTAAGGCATAAAAAGCTTCCCCTGGTATTTAGTTGTGAATATACTGAAGGTTGTAGCCTTGTCTACCCAAAGCCAACACTGAGTCTCATGTGTCCCTTCAGGAGGTCGTTCAAACCCCTTTTTGTGGTGAATATATAGCAACAGACAGAACGGAGGAAGGAAATCTGAGGTAACCAAAGCAAAATGTCACAAAGCAACTTTTAATGAGAGTGTAAAGCCCAGAGAAGGAGGGTGGGGGTGTTACTGATTCTCCGGTGGTTGGCAGGATTGTATGTTAGGCTGGTAAATCTCCAGCTCTCCAAATTCAAGTATTCTCCTTAATTGCAGGTCAGCGTGAATCTGAAGCGTCAGCTGCCATAAGCTTTAATTAATTCTACACTGAAAAGAAGCAGGCGAAACCCACCCATCTGTTTTCTTTAACCTGTGTGAAAGAGAAGAGAAGCAAGAGGAAGCAAAAACATTCTTTCATTTCAGTCAGAACTGCCTTTTGTCGTGACCCTCCAAGTGTTTTTATTTCTTTTACCATCCTCATTTGAGAGGTAAACCATGCTTGACATGTTAAGTACTTTTCAGCAGGTAACTTAATATGAAAATACTGATCTGATCACTCTGAATTCTTGAATTGGTTGCTGAAGATTAGGTGGTGAGAACAAAATACTGTAAAACCTCTGATGTACAAAAGCCCTAAAATCCAAGGACAAGTGTCCCTTGAAGACAGCGTCCTCTCTTCAAAGGGACACGTCACAAGGACAAATTGTTGGACCAGCTAATATTAAACCAACCAAATACCAAATATATTATGGGAAAAAAAAAACATTCTTATTTAAAGCACATAACTGAAAATACAAATACAAAATCCAATGAAATGTAAAAAACAAAACGGTTTTGGCCCTCAGGCCTTATGTCTCACTCCCCTGATGTAAAGTGAAACTTGAGTGGAGTCAGCGCAGCAATGGGCTGCCGGGACAAGCAGATTAATCACATCTCAAAGTCAATATCTGTCACCGCCACAGCGACCGAATAATCAGGTTATTGGGTCCTGCCCAAGTATTTTGTCCTTTTTACTACCGCTCAGCCTGAAATTGGCCAAAAAAAATATGTCCATTGTCTGTGATGTTGTCCGCTCATTAAAGTGTGTTAACAGTTAAAATCGTGAGTGTGCACAGCCATGTGTCTGCTCAATACAGGGTGTCCGCTCTTCTTGGCTGGGCTCAATAAAGGTTCTATAGTACTTGTAGCTATGTCAACCTTGTGAAAACTGACAAAACAAAGGTTGAATCAAGAATGGTGACTGCTGTGTTTTTGTATACTTTATGCAGAACCATCTGCACAGTTTTCAGAGGATCAGTCATATGTCATGGGGAAAACCATTATAAACACGAGATCCAAGGGGCTAATTTCCACTTGACATTAGCTTGTGTTTCAAGTGATCAGCTCACACATGGTGAGCCCTGATGCAGACCGTTTAAATTTGTCTACATCATGCATTTCAAGCCAACCACTCAAGTTTGGGTTGTACCTCTACGTCACAGGGTGCAGTTATTACCTCAACCTGTCCCCAGATAAAGACTATGAGGATATCCTTTGCCCAGGTCACTATAAGGCTCTGTGTCCCTGCAGACTTCCAGATACAGATGTCCATGTTCTTTTCCAGAATTTGTTTGTTGGTAGTTGGAAAGTTTTGAAGACTGTTAAACTCAGACTGGTGCACAAAAATAAACCATGCGCTGATATGTTTATGTACTATGTATGACCTATTTTCCTGCTATGCCACTGTCCTGGGACACATTCCTTGAAACTGGCCCAAAGTCTGAAGACAAAACAGCATGGAGTTTGCAGCAGGTAGACCTGATCGGTAGAAGGTCTCAGCAGGTGACACTGATTTCAGCAAACTCAGGCTGAAATTCATATGAATTCATCAACACTGGACTACCTGCTTATGATATGGTGTGGAGATTTTCTTGAAACATTTTGTCTCTTTCATTGTTTACACATATATCCACAGTAAAGCTGAGTGATGATGCATCTTCTGATGTATACTTGCAGCGAGATGAGACAATAAGTCACAAACAATGTAATACCGACACTATACAATCCCAGAGGGTAATTCTTCACCCAATGGAGACAACTGCCATGCCATCCAGTGGGAGCAGTTTGGGGTTCAGAGTCTTGCTCAAGGGCACTTTCATATGTAGACTAGAGGATTTGCAGAAATGAACTTCACCTTACATTATGTTGGATCAACTTAAATAGTTGCATTCATGTTACTTAGAAATGATAATTAACCATAATCAAAACATTGCTTTCAATCAATGTAATTTTGAAAGTTGGCTTAACTTAAAAATTCTAATGGAGAAGGTTAACAACATTTTTTTTGTTGAACCACTGTTTGATTTTTTAGCGTATAGCTTCTAATCTATGCTGTCACAAATCATGCTCATAGGCCTAAAAGTGATTAAAAAAATCAACCTTTTAAATCGCACTTTTTTTAAGAGCACAGCAACAATTTTTTCTCACTGTACAGGTGTTGTGTTATTGTGAGGGACACACACAGGGACTACAGACTAAGACACAATTAATTTTTTGTGTATCCTGAGGTTTGACGGACTATTCGGGAAGGATGATACTTCCAGGAGTTTTGGGTTGCAGAAGATGCAACGCATTCACCAGGAGTTGCTTTTACCACCAACAAACTCAAAAAGCTCTTTTGATTAAGGCCATGGATGCTGCTCCTGTGACTTTGGGATCCTCACCATTGTCCATTTCGTGCAGCTGCTCTAACGTTAGTGGTGTAACAGGTGTGAACTGTTTGGCAGTGAGGCCCGTACTACGAACCGCGATAACAAATCCAGGATCTCTCTGTGTTTTCATAGTAGATTTTTCCAGACATGCATGATCCTGATAAGCACTACAACGAAGCAGGTTATCAAGTCGCTGGCTCGTGTTCACGTGAAAGGGGCGGAGTTTACAGCGTCTGACCAATCACACACACGGAGAAACTCTGCGGCGCAGTTTAGTAATTACTGAAGGATCAAATATTCTCTGAGAATATGAAGAATTTAAAAAAAAAAAATCCACCAGGCTAAAACAGCCTGGTGGTGCAGCCAAAACCTGAACATTCCTGACTTGTTAAAGTGTGACTTCATCAGTTTATACTAGGGATTCACCGATACTGATACCAGTATTGGGTATCGGTTCGATACCAGGCATGAGTACTCGTACTCATGAAACAGCCACCACAACCAAACCAAGACTACTTTACGGCAGCGGTTTATGGCACTTCACTATGAGGCACTGGCGGCCAGTAGGGCGCCCATCGTGGGCAAACAGTGAGGAGTGCGCAGCGCTATTTTTTCAGACGTCTTTTTCAAAAATTGACCGTTGAAATGATGGTTGGATGCTCGCTGCCCTAAAACAGTGCACTGAAACGGAGTTCACGCTACTTAAACTGGCTTTAGTAGCCCAAAAATACTACCTGTGTGTGGTCTGTTCAATCGAGCACACCCAGTCTCCCACCCCTGCTGGTCTGCCACTCCTAAATGAATGGAGAGGAAACCCTGCAGTTTCTGACAAAGTTTCATTGAAAGCAATTTCGTATATTGTTAGTTCTCATTTTGTGACGAAGTGTTATTCCTTCCTGCTCTGGTCTCCAGACTGTGGTGGCAAGACGCAGCTGAGTTTCCGGGGTGAAGCTGTCTTCAGCTTCAGGGTTAACTCCCTCATCTCACAGCCGCTGGACAGCAGCACAGAGGACTCTTTTTTTGAGATAAACACTTGTTGACTTTATTTTCCGGTTACTTTTATGAATTCTTGCTCGAGCCTTTCCGCATAGTACCGCTCGCTCCCTCACACACACACTGGTCAGGCGAACAGCCAAACCAAATATTCTTAACATTCTTAAAGGAGACAAACACACACACACACACACACACACACACACACAAATCCAAGTACTCATACAGTACTCGTTTTGGAAGAAAGGGGTATCGGTGCATCCCTAGTTTATAAGATATTAATTCATCGGCGACATACGCGGACAGCACAGCACTGTGATCACTCATTTTCACTTTATTACAGCAGAAACGTGTCAGGCAGAGCTTCCTCACTGGTCTTTTATTTTATAGTTTCCATCCAGTTGTTTTGAGGCTGTGTTTCTCTTGTAAGTGTGTTTTGTGTTGTTGTGTTGTGTTGTTGTGTTGTGTGATTGATACACACACACACACACACACACACACACACACACACACACACACACACACACACACACACACACACACACACACACACACACACACACACACACACACACACACACACACACACACACACACACACCATGTCTCCGTCTCCCCCTTGCAGGCAGGATCCATCAGCATGTTGAATCCCAGATGAACATCAGCCCTCCACCCCCCCAGAGGTGCTGCTCCTTTGTCTCCAGGTAGCGCTGCCTGGCACTCGGCCCGCCGCCTCCTGCTTTCATGTGGCCAGGGGAATTATCCCCCTTTTGTGTGTGTTGGTGTGTACGGTTTGCACTTGAGTGTGACGCTTTCACAGGTACTAGCTTTCATATCTGTTCTCTGCTCTGGCGGGCGGCCAGCCAGCCACCTGTGAGGTTGTTTTCCCAGAGGCTCCCGAGCAAGGCAGCACTGTGGCTGAAGGGTGCAGGCAGCCGACGATTAGGGAGGACGGCAGCCAGAGGAGGGACGCGACTCCCAGACTGCCACGCTTTAGTTAGTGGTGAAGGGTTAGGAAGTGGTTTGCCATGTGTGTGTGCACGTAGAGAAACTCACTGAGGTTTTCTTCATGTACACACCATGCACCCGAATCAAAAGCAGTTTCCCTGCATGCTCATGCATGGCTGCGTGTTTGCGTTTCCCCATCATGTTTCGTTTTATTTGTACATGAAGAAAAATTGGAGGTACAAACCCACAGTGCGCCGCGCTGCTTATTTTGGGGAAACGTAACAACTGGTATTTCCCAGTCTTCAAAGAAGCGGTATAATACTTGGTTTTGCCGTCTTCTGACTGCTTTGTGGAGATCCCCACAGTGAATCCAGCTTAAACGCTTTTCCATCCCACAAACTCCACTGAGCACAGCGGCTGAGGGAACCTTGAAGACGGCTCTAAAGTCTCAGCTAACTTTTCACAACTGAGATCACTGGAGGCTTTGGTCGTGCCATCAGATGTGTGTGCTCGTGCACGTTTGTGTGTGCGTGTGTCAAAGTCTCGTCATCACAAGGCTTTTGTTTGGTCCGACATTTAACTGGAGCTTGATAGCGTGTGCATGTGTCCTGGTTTTCTATACTGCTGAGGACTCTCAATGACTGAATGAGGACAAAGTGTCCTGATGAGGACTTGTCTTCTTTTACTATAAAGACATGTTGAACAAGGCCCAGTAGAAATTACAATTAATAGAGTGACTTCAATCCAAGTTAATTTAATGTCCACAGAAGAGTGTGTGTATGTGTGTGTGTGTGTCTGAACACAGGCCATTATAGAATCTACGTATTCATCAGCTGGTCCAGCTAAAGCATTCACACCAGTCCAGCGTCTCCTGCCGCTGTTTGAGTGACTCGCCACTACGAGGCCTCTCACCAAAGTCTTTACTAAATGTAGGAAAGCTAATCCTTGTTATGACCAAAGGTATCAGAGCAATCAGCACCTGTCGGCCTCCCGAACACCGGATGGCTGCTGTGAGTCTGTGCACAGGCTGTCCCTGATGTTTCCAGTGCGCAGCGGTGCAGGTATGTTTATGCTACACAACAGAATGGGCCTGCAGGATACTGGCAGGTGGCTTGGTTTGTTGATACTGGGCTGCAGGAGACGAGGCTTCGTGCAGTATTTCTTCACTCACAGCAGGACGTTAAACTCCACCACAACTCGCCGTTTACCACTGATGTTTAGAGGATGAGTCTCTCTAACAAAGTTCCTTAGTCAGGGCGTAGTGAGCATTATCAACTGATTGACCAATTAGTTAATTGTTAAAAAAAACAATTCAGAAAATAATCATATAGTCTATAGATCAAACACATTCACCAACATTTAACTGTAATTTTATAATTTCACTTTTACATTTCTGAAAGGAAGAAATTCTGATTTCTGAGAAGTATCTTTATTATTTTCAAACAGCTGTGTTGATATTGAAAATGTAAAAGCATATTCAGTTTGTGAACTGTTCAACATGACCTTGGTAAATGAAACAACTAATGTTACTAGTTGCTTCAAATGTCAACATATGATTGAGTTGGTCATAAAATACTTTACAATACTTTACAATATGGATTCTATTTTGTTCACAGCATTTCTTTATTCTTGAATTAATTTTCTGAAATTTTCTCAAAGACAACAAGGCACAAATGCACTTTTTACTCTTCAAATCTGAATGTTGGCATCTTTTTATGTTTTATGTTGCACTTATAACCTTAATTCACTGAATTCCACATTACTCATGCCACTAAAACATTCCCCTCACTATCTCTGCTGACCCTGCTAACATGTTATCATTTAATACAGTCTACTAACTCAACTTGACACACGTCTCTCACTAGGATTGACTAAAAGCAGCTGAACAACACAAAGTTATTCCAATGTACAGTCAGAGTCACTGCAGCCATTTTATAATTTGCATTATAGTTCCATTAAAAGAAAAAAAATAATTTTTAGCTTCTGTAATATGACATAGGATGCGAGAAGCTGGATGCCTCATCACTCTGGTGCCTAAAGTCAATATTTCTTCCAAAATAGAAATCCATTCTCCCACCTTCCCTCCACCCACAGTTCTCTTTGATGTGTGGGTGTCTGGGTCTTACATCAGACATCAGGGTCAAAGCCTGAAAAGGCAAGTCAATTTACAGACAGACATCAGAGGGAGAGGCTTTTCCTACACAGGTAGGGCCAAGAGAAGCAGAGCAGCAGCTCCGCAGCCTCCTCATCTGTCAGATTTGAATGGAACAGACAGCTCGGACAGCCTCGCTAAAACAGGTTCATTGTTGGGTTTGTTACACACATCGATTTATGAGCCACAGTGCAAACAGTTCAGCGCACAGTCCCGAAGCGGCAGGTTGACTGAGTCGGTGTGTCCGCCAACAGCCGTAAAGGTTTGTCCATCGGCACATCAAAGCCCGAGAAGCATGTTGCTACAGCCAGTAAACTGCTTCACGGTATTACCAATTTGGCCATGTGCCTTTATCTTCATGGCTTTTAAATATCACTGAGTTCATTCAGGGAGACATGAGAGGGATGACAGGAAGTGAGAGCTCAATTTACCAACAGCGGCCAGTCCAGGCTAACTGATTCCTAACTTGATGTAGCATAAGGTACACTACACAAATAAAGCAAATCTTGTTTACATGCCTGCGGGTGTATTGGAATTTGAGTTTGACCAAAGTTAAGATTTAACTTTTCTGTTTTGATCTGCATGAGAAGAACCACTGTAAGTGAGGAAAAATAAAACATATTTTACTTTGAACTGCACTGAAGTCAAATATAATATATGTCTTTGTATGAGGAGTTGTCAGACATCAAATAAATGCAGGAGCTGGTAATAATAGTCTCTTTTTTTTTTCTACCCCGAATCAGCTTCAGTAGAATGTTTTAATCTGAGCCCCACAGGAGCAGAAGCAGCTTCAGTGAATTAATTGCTTTGACTGTTAAAGAATTTTTAATTTCTTATACAAAATATTAAAATGTGCAGGCTTGATAAATGTCTGACTTGTTTGGCAGGATGTAATAACCACGCTGTTTCACATAACACATTAGGTTTGAGAGCCTACATGTCTCACAATTTATGTAAACTCCTGAAAGACCGAATTCTTCTGAGCAATTTCCACATAAGAGGCAGAGTCTTGAGGGATGAAAAGGACAGAATATAAAACAATTTCTTTACTCACTTGCAGCCTTGCACAGGTTGCGTTATTACAATCTGTGAAATATTTACTCCTGCTGAATGTAGTGCTTGTTGTTCTTCATAATAGGACCCCTGTAAGATGTAGATTACATTATAGAGCGCAAAACAGCCCAAAGGCAGGACCTTAAAGCCAAAAGCAACACTCCCTGCGATATACAGTAATGATCTGGTAGACTGACATCAAATGCAAAGATGGATGAAAGACCGAGGCAGAGCACCTCCAACACGGCTCCTGTATGTGCCATTACATGCAGCGGAGTTCATTAAGCTGAGAAATGTGAGCGAAGATGAAGGCCTCAGTATTGGGGGATTTCCCCCTGCTAGCATACTGTCTGAACATGACTGCCAGTGTCTTTGAATACTGTACAACTGCATGGCTGAGGGCGTCTTCTCATCAGGCTTCAGATCCCTGATCCTGTCGTCTCTCCACACACAGATGGAAGTTCCTTCTCTTTTCCCCCTTTTTTTAACTAGCATGCTAGTTAAACGTAACATACAGCGATTGAAATACGCCTTTGATAGGGATGAAAAATTGATTTATGACCACACTTTTATCATGGCTCACTCATACTCTACTGCCCCAAGCGTTCTATCCTGTGGAGAGGTTTTTGGGGAGGAAACCACCTGCTTTGATTTATAGCCCTCATGGATGGAAGTTGTAGTCTAAGGCTGAGGTTTGTGAAAACCTCGACATCTCTGCTGGGTTCAGTCACGCCGCTCAGCTCTCGGCAGTCCAGCCTGATGGTCTAAATTATAAGTTAGATTTGAATATGGACTTTACTCAGAAATATTGTAGGAAATAAAAGATGCACTGCACAGTTCCTGGTGCAACACAGTGAAAACAAAAAGTTTACCAATGAATTTCATCAACATGAGTAAAAATATGCACGCCACCCAAGTTCATAAAATAATTGCTGCTGTTATTGCTACTATGCATGGTTGTATGATCTTACTGTTAATGTTTCCATGTTTGTGCTGCTAATTTCTCCCTTGAATTATTGGCATGAAGCTTGAAAATAGTTGACTTGAAGCTAAATGCTCTAACTTTTTTTCTTTTACAAATATCATCCATCAGCTTTTTTGATGTGTTTTTCTCCCTCTTTGTCTTTTTCTCTCTATGTGCTGCGTCTCTGAGCTGAAACTGCTGTACAATAAAGCCCTAAGCTCACACAACTTTCTCTTTTATGGAAGAATGTTTGAATATAACATTGTTGAGAGAATTAACACTCAATATGTCCCAACAACATTGTCAATCAATCAATCAATCAAGTTTTATTTGTAAAGAGCTTAATCACATCAGGTGAGAAGAAAGAACAGTCTGTGCCGAGGCCTTCAGGATTCAGCTTGTTCAAGGTCAGTTAGAGTGTGCTTTCTTTGAGCTCTGTAATGATGTGTAATCATGATGATTGAATAGTTCGGTAATTGTATCCAAATACAAAATCTTAATTGGGTTAAATACCATTTGTAACATTTTTACTGTGAAGGAGTTTGGAGAGAAAGAAATTAAAGGTGTGACCCTGAGAGGCACCTGTCTCAATTATTGGTGGTTTAATACACAGAAGCAAACAAAAGACAAGGTAGTTATTTGAGGTTAAGCACTTCAGTCAAGAAATCAGCAGTATGACTTGCTCCGTCCCCATTAAGTCAACAGTTTGTAACACAGCGCTACAGACGGGACTTCCTCCGCTGTTTCGCGTGCTGCGATAACCCAAATGGGGCTTCCGATACTGTGGGATCTGCATTGGAAATGCAGTTCGTCTCCTAGGGCTACAGGCCCTCCTCCATTGTTTCACGGCTATCTTGACACCCACTCACCAGAATGGAGGCATGCCGCAATGAACCCTGGGATCTGTGATCCTGCCACCGATAGGCACAGCAGTGCCATAGATTCCATTAAGCTCCAAATTAAAGCAGGCACATCAAAGGGCCTGTGAGGAGGCAGCATGGAGATGTGACAGGGAAGACGGGGAACGAAAATGAGTGAGGGGAGAAAAGGAAAAAAAATAGAAGCCTCATTTACGCATTCCCCGAACGTGACAGAGCCTAATCCAAATCAATATCTGTGAGTGGTAGAGTGTTGCTACAATGCTAGTGTGGAACACATTAACGGAAGATGAAAGCGTCGGAGTGGTTAGCTAGATGAAATTATGTCTTTTTCTCATGAGAAATAATTGGAAAAATCTGGGAGAGGTAGCAAACAATTTTTGCAAAGATGTAAATGTCCTTATACGAGAAGTGAAAGTAGAAGTAGGTCCAGAAGACATAGACTGCCGTACCTGACTGACAGCCTTAAAAACATCGTTTCCCCCGGATACGCAAAAATAAACAAATGTTATGTACGACGAGTCAGTAAGATCATGATTTCAAGATTCACCCACACAATTCTGACAGCTTGCAGAAACAATATATAATGTTGTGAGCATTGTCTGGTGATTTTTGTGTGAATGCAAAAGAGGTAATGTACATCTTTTATCACTTAAGAAGCTTCATATTTCTCATAGATATCTCAGAGAGTTTTTCCCTGTCCTCCGAGTGGAGGGGGAGTCGACCACTGGGATTGTGTTGTCTCTGCAGATAATCTCTATTTATTTTTCTGTCCAGGGTGGAAAATTTGCAGTGACTCCTTGGGGTATCTGCAAGTGTTTTATCACTTAGATAGTCTCCTCGAGATGCTTCTCCAACTGGGCTTTGGGATGTACTCTACGTGATTCTGTCCGCATAATTCCTGGGAGCCTGTCCGGGGGACTTGGAGCCCACGACGAGCATCTCTTTATGTGGTTTCAAAAAGCAGAAGAGGGGTATTGGACTGCATCGGTGGGGGTAGTTGTTGCGGCCCTACAGCGGTCTGCCTGATTGCATCGGCACACAAGCGTGGCTTCAAAGCGTTCCCCTCCCCACCGCCCAGTTTGACCAGATAAGGGCCTCCTCACACCGTGGTTCAGCTAGGGGACAGGAAGACACATGAAGGGGTCAATGGTAGTGCCATCTGCTCCTCATGGACAACAAATACTACAAATCTACGTCAACAAACTGCTTTCCTGTCCAAACACATACCCTTCCCTGCATATGGACCGGCTCCTCAAACTGCAGCTTTGATGACTGAATAGGCTTTATATTGAAGCCTATACGGTGTAATGCATCCAGGATGTTTATTCAACTCTGCATAGAAGTTTCACAAGGACACTGTTGATCGAGACAGTATGTCTTCTTCCTTCATGTTGTGCCGCACACGAATAATGCAGGACTGATGTAGTGCAGCAGAAAAGGCACGCCGCTGCCAGCACGCAGGCGTTTACAGTGTTAATGATCTGTATGATGGACATGCTGATGTGGGTCAGCTCCTCGTGACATCACATTCCACTGGGTCGCTAACTGAAAGAGCCGCAACAGCGATTGACAGCAGGCGCGACTCACAAGACGTCTCATTGTTGAAGTGAGGCGCACGCTGGAATGCAATCTAATCCGCAAGTAACAATTCCAAAAATGGAGGACGGTTGTATCATTTGGCCTTGTGGCATTTTTGAATAAGCATGCCAAACATGACCCCCACGCCGCCACAACACAGACTCACTCGCACAACCATCCACACTTACATAGCTGCAGACGAGTTCCACAACCTCTGAGTCAACACATCAAGCAGAATCAGCACCTGCTACCGCGGCCGTATCGTGTTGCACATAGACCAGACCAGTGCCTCCAGGTTTACTTCAGGTGGCGTTCACATCAGCTTTCATCTTTCTCTTTCTTCTATACCCCCGAGATAGTTCTGTGTATGTTTCCTACCTTTGCATTCTTTGTGTAGTGAACAGGATGCCCGCACCCAGCGCTAACACATTATTCAGGCAATCAGGAGATAATGACTATAATCAGGACCTTTTTTTAATTAAGTAGTTTCCAGGACTTTCGAACAGCACCCTTCCATTTCCTCATATCAGGACTACTCTCTCATGACCCACAGAGGTGTTTTCCACTGTTTGGGCGGTAAAGACCTGAGGGAGTTTGTGCCTCACCAGTCAGAGCCCCCCCACAATCACAGTTCATTCTAAAAACTCCAATTACATCTGTGGTTCCAACCATTTGACGAATGAATGGCTTTACTTGCCAAGTCAACAAAGAAGGTAGCCGAGTACAGTCAGCAAGCTGGGTAATAAAACCTGAGAATATCAAAGTGTTTAGTCAGTTTAAAGACAAGCATGAACTCTTGCGTATTCGATGAGTTGTTCCCCAAGCAAGAACTTCAGCAGCGAGTGAAACTGCCGTGTGTGTATTTGAAAAGGAGCCAATGAAAACAGAATCAGCTTTGCATAAAAGAAAAAGTTAGACAATAGCGCCTGTTATACCTGGTCAAACAACGAATGCATTTCAGACAATGGAGCAGGTCAAGAGCGAATAGCATTACACTGTGACCATATAGTCTCTAGATTTCTTTTATTTCTGGAGATTCAGTGACTTCTTTACCCAGTGGTAATCTTGTATTGTTTGGAAAGGCCCCATTCATAGCTAATGGCAAACAAACTGCTTGAGCATGTAGCCTATTTAAACTCAGGGATTCCCTGAGCAAAGTAAATCCTTAACAGACATAAACTTTAAACCTCATAAATTCTTGTGTTGGGTTTGGCAGAGACGGATGACAACAAAGAGCGAATGCAGTGGACATGGCTCCTGGCATAAGTATGGGGAACCCCCCCAAAAATGAGCAATAATCCACATCACTTCAAGGAAAAGAGATGAGGAAATGACCAAACACTGGGAAGCATATGGCTGCGAGTTCGATGGCGAGAACCAGAGGAAGTGAATCTGAGAGGGAAGACTGAGAGACCACATACAGACAGAGCAGAACAATGGTGCTCAGTGATGAAGGGAAGATGAGAGAAGACGATAGATGAGGGTGAAGACGCTGTCCCGCTTCCACAGACAGAAACACAGAGAGACGGCCGAGTCCACGTCAGGTCTAAAGCTTTATAGGCAATGTTTCTCCAGTCTTGCAAATCTTTGGATGTGGTGAGCATATGGCAGCCATAGTGGTCAGAGTTGATTGGTGATGAAATCAAAAGTGTGTGTGTGTGTGTGTGTGTGTGTGTGTGTGTGTGTGTGTGTGTGTGTGTGTGTGTGTGTGTGTGTGTGGGTGTGGGTGTGGGTGTGTGTGTGGGTGTGTGTGCGTGTGTGGGG